>CAJVQA010003954.1:0-18416 GCA_910591915.1 Cetraspora pellucida | reverse complement strand
CCTAGATTTGAATGTTTAGTATATAATTTGATGATATGCTATATTTGATCTATAGAATAGACCAAATATTAATTTTGCAAATTGCTTAACCAATAGGAAGGCATATGTTAGAGTGAGTATGTAGTTGATCTGGAAGTCTGCAGAGGTATAAATAAGTATAGTTTTTATGAAAATGTGTATGTTTAGTTGCTAAGTTAAATAATATTGAAGGTTTATTAATTAGTTAAGATTGAGATTTGTTTTGTTGTTTTTTCTAATTAGAAAAATAAATACAATATGTTTTCCATAATTGTTTATATGATTGTTCATTAATATTAAGAAGAATATTAATAATAACTTGGGAATCAGTTTTGTATAATATGTCAGAGTTTTGAACTGTTGATATAAATAACTTTGGAATAAGTTTTTTGAGAATAAGATTAGAATAGAATGTGTTAAATAAGATGTATAAGGAATTGAGAGCTGGGTAATGAAGTATTTTATGAATTAGATTGTTTTTTTGATAAGTATCAAAATCAGGTAATTTGCTAAAAATGATTTGATTGGTAGATGTTTGAATAATTTGGTTAAGCAAAAGTATATTGGCACAAGTATGTCAGTGAGAGTAAGAGTTAGCTAAGTTACAGTAAAAACAATTAGTATCTGAATATTGGTTTAGATAATTAATATGAAATAGTTGGAATGTTAGTAACTCATTAAGAAGGATTTTGATTTTAAAGGATTTTAGTTGATTGAGTCTAAAATTAGTAATATTGTGTGCAAGTTTTTGATTATGATTAAAATAAAGTCAAGTGAATCTCCAGTCAATATTCTGATTGAAGTATGACCACTTACTATTACATTTTTGAAATGCCCATATAGCTAATATGTAGGCAATATTAGTTTACTTAATATAATTTTTTATAAAATTAAATATAAAAAAAATTTACTATTGAGTTTATATATAATTTCAATATAGTACCTTTTATCTTTAATAGTTTTTTCTAATTTAGCTGTTATTAATAATTTTTTAACTAGTCCAATTAAGTAATTAATTTTGATAGTATTTAGTATAACAATAATATAAACTGAAATAAAATTACTATCCAAAAAGTTTTGAAAATTATTTGAAAGTCTAAAAAAAACATCTTTTTAATATTAGTTATTATTTGAAAAAACATTATAAATTATTACTAAAAGAATATAAATTATACTAATGTCTTTATAATTTGAAGATTCAAAAAAGTATTTATATAACATTTGTTTAGAACTTTGCATTTATTGAAACTGATTTAAAAAAAAAAGATTTAAAATGCTATACTATATACATGTTTTTGTAAAAATATGTAATCTTATGGTTTGTACAATATAATTCAAAAACTACAAGCTTTAATATCAAATATACTTATATTTATATTTATTATTATATATTTTATTAAGTTATTACATTTTTCAAACAATTATATTACTGATCAATTAATTAAATTTAAATAATTGCTATTAATTATTTTTATAATTAATTATTTGATAGACTGCATTCTAAAGAGAAACTTAATTAATAAATAATAATCTTGATTAGATTTAAAATAAACAACAAATATTAATTAAATTGTTCAAATAATATTAAATTATTAAATATACAAAATATATATATTACAAATCCAAAAAAACTGTAACTTTTTTTGCAAATTACTTGTACCAAATTTTTGCTAAAAATATTTAACTATTTCTAATTATTTTATTAAGTTAATCTTACTTTTGCTTTTAAGTAAACTTGTTCAAAACACTTTTCTGTTCCTAGGCAACTAAGTTTCAAGCTCCAACAACACCTAACTGCTGAGAAAAGTTACAAAAACCAAAATTTTAGTTTTGCTTATTTTCTTAAAATTTTATTAACTAAATACACTTTCTACCTTAGTAATACTTTGTTCAGCTCACTGAAATAAACATTTTGATATATATTTTCTTAAAAATAAATTAAAACTTACTAAAATATCAACAAAAAGGCAAAACTAAAACCTGTCTTTACAGGATTTTTCAAAGGCAATTTTAGGAAAACTTGTTGGATTGCCTCAAAAATTTCACTTTTCTGATACTCATTAAAATTTTCTAAACATTCAATTACCTTCTTTGATAGTCTCACATTTTTTTTGATCCTTCCTAAACAGTCTAAAAACTCTTAAATTTGAAAATTTTTTTTAGAAAACTTAGTTTTATAAATATTTTATTAAATTTTAATACTATACAATTATCTAGCATATATAGTTACACAAGATATCTATCTTGGTAACAGCTACATCTAATACTATTGGCTTCAACTACTTTTATCAAAAATGCCCTAAAAGCTTCAATATTAGAATTCATGAAGATAATATAAATATATTATATTCTATTCCTTCTAACAAACAACCTAATAGCTATATAACAACTGAACTTAGAAGTGCTATTAAAACTAGTCACTTTTTTAAAGCACCAATAACAAGTTCTATTATTAGTTGTTTTTGTAGAAAATTCTATATATACTTTATTTCAGCAACCAACCAAACATATAATAAAAATGAAGTAATTAATATAATTAAAAAAACTAAAGATAAAAAATCTTTAGTACATAACATTATAAATTTTATTAAATTTATCTCACCATTACTTAGCTCATCTCCTTCACCTATTACATACTAATATACATGTGCTATATACAACTTATCTATTAACTGTAAAGTAACTAACAACTAACACTATTTAGCAGCTAACTCTATCTTATTTAATGACAAACTTTATTATAAATCATGTACTCAAACTCAATTTAATGAACAACAAAGCATCTCTACACTTCAACAAAGCACTTCTAAATTATAACAAAGTCTACACACTACTCTTATTCAAAAAATCCAACAATTATTTTCTGAATACAGAAACCTACTATCATTTTAACTTAATTCTTTAACTCCAACAAAAGAAAATACAAACAATACTAATAACAATATAGACATTGATAGTAATTTATCTAATTGCCAAAATCAACAACAGCAATAGCAACAACAAAACAATCAACATTAACAACAACAACAAAAACAACTTAAACAAATGCAGTTAGAAACATAACAATAACAAAAACAACCTCTAAATAAACAACAACTCAATACCTCTAATAACTAAAATAACATTAAAGCTAATTCAACATTTAACTGACTTATTAACTTTTTTATTTTTGAAATAATAAAATTCAAAATTCAACTTGAAACAGATTTATCTAGAAAAATATTTAATTTTCTTAAACAACACTTATATGACTTCTATTCTAGTAAGGAAATCAAACCCAAAACTGATAACTACAAAGCATTTAAATCTAGCTTTTATCATATTCTTCATATAATGGCTAGAAGTAGATCTAAATTTCTTGTTGAATTTATTCAACAAAATAATCCTAAAACTGACAAAGTAATTACAATTTCTTTTAATATACTCGAAGATATTTTCAAAAAATTAATTCTAACTTTTATTATAGTTCTTTTTACAAAACACAACTACTCAAAAATCTTTGCCTTATCCACAAATCAAAACAGATTATAACTTTATATTAATCTTGTATATATTTATTTATATTTCTCTAATAATTCTTAGCAATTAATTATGTCAAATTTGCTGAAGACTTTAAATTTCAAGCTAAAAGATTTACAATTAAATCAGAAATAACTAATATTGATCAAGATAAACAATATCTCACAATTAAATTAGATACCAAATTTAATATTTATTTTAAATTTAATATTTCTAAAATACTTTTTTTTTAAAAATTAAATATTCCATTTCTCAAAAACTCATTAGATCATTTTAAACAATAGTTTAAACAATTTTTTCTTCTATATAATCAACAATTTACTGAGTTTCTTAATAAAACTAAAGTTTTCAATTCTCTTAAATTTCAATTCTGGTAACAATTTATCCTACATCTATACCTATTAATTTACAATTTGAAAAACCTAATAACCTACAAAAATATTATAACAACACAATTAAACAAGTCAATTATTATATACTTACTTGTACAGATGCAACTTGTTCTTATTTAGAAAAAGTTGAACCCAAAAACAAAAAAAAACAAATAGAAACCCAAACTCCTTCCAAAAAGCCTCAACATCAGTATAATTTCTTAAAACTTGTAAATGACACTTTTCAAAAATTTTTTATTGATTTTCCTAAACAGAAAAATGAAATTTGAAAACAACCTAACATTAGTTCCTCTATATTTTACAAAAATAGTAAACATGAAGCAATCTTTAACAAAAAGATTCCAACCTTTCTTTTTGATCAACTTGCAACTGAAGCTGAAAATTCTGCTTGCAAAATTAATAATATTTAAACTAATTCTAAATGTCACAGTTATTATTTTTATTTATATCTTAATTTTTATCAAAATACTGCAACACAAAACCATAATATCGACAAACTTAACAAACAACAAGCAATAGATCTTCTTATCTTCAAGCCTATTAGTACTAAGAGTTTTAATATTTTATAACTCTTAAGATAAGTCTCTTACTTATTCTTAAATCAACAAATTTTTCAAAGAAACAGCTTATTCAGAAGCAGATAAACTGTTACAAAACAAATTCAAAATAATATATGCAACTTCTTCTTTAATTGAAGAGACTTTTTTTTTAAAAAAAACTTCTTTTCAATAAACTTGTCTTTTACAAAACTTATAAAAGCAGCCATCATCTTATTAAAAGAAACATTCATAGTAGTTGATAAAAAAATGATGTAAGTGGGCAGGTGATAAAGCCCTTTTATGTAGAAGGCCAAAATAATAATAGTCAAACCCAATGCACAGGGCAGACTATAGTACCTTGCACAGCTGTAAGAGCTGAGCATACAGTGATCAACTTTGTAGAAGATAATTCTACAAGATTATTTCCAACATCTTTAGCTTTATATAATCTTGATATATGTTATAACAAATTTCTTTTCTATTACAATATTTCTCTTCTTCCTTGCAACCAAACTATTCAAACCTTTATACAATATATCAACAAACATAACTTTAACCAAACTGTTACTAGCATTTCATTTTCTGTTATTAATAATTATAATAAAACCTATATATACCTTTCTAATAACCTATTTTTACTTAACTACATTATTATTTTCTCTTATCTTCTTTCTAAGTTTTACAACCTTCTTTTCAAATTACACTCTTCTAATCCTACCCCTGTCTCATCAGATATATTTACACAAAATACATGTAATTTATATTTCAAAATTATTACACATAATATTAGAAGTTTTAACACTATAACCAAAAGAGAAGTATGGCAAAACTATTGTCTTTACAACAATATTGATATTGCTTGTATTATTGAAACTAAAATTGCTAATAACAATAATTTTCATTTCTTTAATAACAATCTATTTACATACTTTTAGATAATTCAGACAACTCAGCCAAAGGTGCTGCTATCATAATCCATAAACATTTACAACTTTATATACATAATTGCTAAACACATCTTGGTAAAGCAGTTGTCCTAAACCTTTTCTTCAAAAGTGAAATCAAACTATGTATTATAGCTGTTTATCTTACTTCAACTGATATGTACAAACACAATGAAATACAAAATACAATCATTATATAAATTTAACAAGCTTAACAACTTAACCTTTATCTTATTCTACTTGGTGACTTTAATACACATGATGACATTAATAGTTTATCATTTAAATTTTGACTTATTAATTATCTATATCAATCCAACATGTTTGATCTTGGTGTATATATAGATAATAAACATTATACATGGTCAAACAACATTAGGCAAAGTTACATTGACTATATCTGGACTGACTTATTTAATATTCAATTCTTTCTTTCATATAAACTTGATGATAATAATTCTTTTACACTTAGTAACCACTCTATCCTTATATCTACTTGGACTTTTACAAATGTATATAGCAAACTACTACAACATTACACTGGCATTAGTCATGAAATTTTTAACTACAAGGCTATTTCATTAGAAAAATGAACAGAATTTTCAAATCTTCTTTCTTATAGCCTTAACCTACACAACATTCTACTTAATAGCAATACTAATAAAAGCATTAAAACTACTTTGCACAAAATTGAATATGCAATTATTAATATTGTGACATACTCTATCTCTAACAAAATAACTCAAAAATGCAGTTACAATCATCAATACTCATCTCATTCTACATTACTTTATTTATCACTAAAAGAGCTTGAATATTTAATTAAAATTGTTAAAAGCTCTAACAATTTTAATATTGAACTAATTAATGTTAAAGTTCAGATTATTAACAATAGATCTAAATATAATCTTTAAGCTTTTACCTTATATGAAAACTTATACAGCTGAATTCAATATGCATAAGATATATAGAAGCAACTCTATCATGCTCGTCATGTTAAAAACTCACTATTACTTTGATAACAAATACATTAAGCAACTGAAAAAAGATGTAAAACTCTTTTAACACATCCTAAACAAGCTATTAATAGTATTCTTAACTGTTACAAACCTCCAATTTACTTTTTCAATATCAAACTTCCTGACCAACTAATTACAGAACCAAATCTTATCAAACAATATATACAATCTCATTTTTTTAACTAAACAGCATACCAACCAATTGATCAAAATTTGTTTGATAACTTTTGGCATACACAATATCAACTCCAATCATATATTAATACTCAGTAATACAATTCCTTTAATTTTTCTATTATTAAAGAAGAAGTTTTTTAAACTATATCAAAACTTTTAAATAAAAAAGCCTGTGAACCCATAGGCATTAGCTATGAAATGCTTAAAAATGCAGGTATTATCTGTATTAAAGCTATTACTGCTTTACTCAATTGCTGTCTTACTTTAAATCAGATTTCTAAACAATAAAAACATAGCAGAATATATTTTATTCTTAAACATAATATATTTAATAATGACTTAAATCTTACTCACCTTATAAGTCTCATTAAACATATCTAAAAAGTGTATACAAAAATTATTACTACTAGGATTAGTACTGTATTCTTATAACATCTTATTCTATCATTATATAATTATGTAGCTTTATCTAACAACAGCACATCTATACCTATTCATATACTTAACAACCTTATTAAGGATGCATCATATAATCAAAAACCAATATGGCTTATATCTCAGAATATGAGAAAAGCATATGATTCTGTTAATCTAACTCTACTTCAAAAGTCTCTTTAACACCTTGCCTTATCTAACTTTATTACTAATGTTATTATTAACTTACTTACTGATTGATATAACCAAGTCATTACAAATTTTGGTCTTATCTTATCATATCTAGTACTTAATGGAATTGATCAGAGTAAAACTATTACTTCACTTTTGTGAAGGATTTATTATGATCCACTCATTATGTATATTTATAACAATTTTAAAAGTTATACTACACAAGTCTTCTGGCTTACTAATCTTAAATACAAAATATACAACAAATCCAATTCACACTATTCAGTTCTTGCTTATATAGATGACACTCTATAGATTGCATCTTTACAACAAGAGCTATTACAAATTCTATCAACAGCTGAATTTTTCTTCAACATGGCTAATATTTAAATCAACTCTTTTAAGTTCTTATTAACAACTAACAACACCTCAACTGGCTATACTTCTATTATATATAATAATTATTCTCTAAACCTTTATCTATCAAATGAACTATTTAAATTTTTTGAATGCTGGTTTATACTTAACAACAAACAAATTAAACAAACTAAACTTATTACTGCTAAGTCATTATACCTTATTAAAATTGCAAGCACTAAACAAATTACTAATATATATGCACAATATATAATTAATACTGTTATTATTCCTACAATTGAGTATTGTCTTTATAACATCATTCTTAGTCAAAACACATATAACAAAATTTTTACAGACAATATTGAACTTGTTAAAAATAAGGCTAAACTCAATCATACAATTCCTACAAATATACTACTTCATCTTCAACTTTACAATATTTATAATATATAGAATATTCAATTACAACATCATATTACAAACTTTACCCAAAGACTCAATTCACCTAACCTTTTGGGAATAAGTACTCACATTAGACTCTAACAACTTCTCAATAATCCTATTATTTATGTTTCAACAAATATACAATTAATTTCAAGATTATTTAGCTCTTTAAACATCTTGGTGTAATGTTTACATCTAATCCATTATACAACATTATATGCACTATTCAAGAGAGCTTTATTTCACTTAAATCACTACTTTTCTCATACTCTAAATATGTAACATTCAAGAAACAACTTAGACATTATGGCATTTTATATTTAGATCAACTTATTATATTTGATAACTCATGTCTTCTAGACTGAAAACATATTTCTCCATATATAAACAAAATTTCCAAAAGCAAACAACTACTCTGGTTTACCTATTTGGAGGATCAAGTCACAAGTCACTCTTATAATCATACTTTTTATTAAAATTTACACTTATCTAACACAAATTATTATAGTTATACAACTGGTCATTTTTTTTTACAGAAAAAACCATGGCTTATTACAGTTTTTAACAATCAAATTATTATTAACAAAGTTAGAAGACAGTCTTTACTATTTGAAACTGTTCTTATAACTCACTAGCAATGTTATATTGAATCACAATTTACTTTATTTTTCTTTACCTATTCAATCAAATACATGTTTAGGCTGTTATTTTAATTCTTACACAATAGCTAACAAGTGCACAATTATTATTCCTATTAATGTCTTAACTAAATTTTATAGTCAAATTAATACATATAACAAAACTCTTAACTTTAATGCTAACCATCTTGACCTTATATATTCTATTGGAATTAGATATTTTATTCAAACCCCAAATTCTTCTAATATTGCTATTATAACATACTCAATTTCAAATATCTTTGAACACAATTTACTTACAAACAATCTTTAGCAAATCACTAATTATAACTTCAACTTATTAGAACTTCACTTTTATACAAATGGCTTAGTCATAAACTTGGTTACTCCACAATGCTCAATGGGTATTAGATGGGCTCAAGTTTCAAATAATTCTATACTTTATACCTTCTAAGCTTAAACTAAATATTGGCCTTGCTTATTTAAGTCAGAGCTTATTGCTATTTTATTAGCTCTTATTATTGCTCCTAGAAACTGTACTATAAACATATATACAGACTCACAATCTGTAATTTCCCAATACAATAGTCTTTTAAACTCAACAACAATTATATCATATACTCATATGCCATATTTCTCACTATGGAACATACTTATTAATTTTATCAAATTATATAATATTTATATTATCTTTTACAAAATTACTGCTTATCAAGATAACAAATATAACAATCTTGCTAATCAACTAGCACATAACTATTACAACTTGCTATACCTTATTTTTATACCTTATAATATTTACAATTTAGCTTACACTCTAACTTTCAAGAATTTTTCCTTAGAGTTATCTACTCATTATAGCATTCATACAATATGTCATACACATATATATGCACTTTACAAAAACTTGATTTTTTACTAAATATAATAATTATATAATAATTATATTAATATTTTTTTTTTTTGCTCTTAAGCAGCTACGCTAATACTTTATTAAGATTCTTGCAACTATATATAATAACTACATAGAATTTTCCTAATAACTAAGTTCAGCATCACCTAGCCACCTTATTGATACCTAAGTGTGACCTGCTACACTACCTCAATCAGAGGTAGACTGCTTATCTGGCTACTTAAAGCTGTACCAGAAAGGATTTTCTGTGATAAGCATTAACTGTCTTTAATCCTTTCTTTAAATTCTTCATTCTTCTCAAAAGGCTGAAAAAAGAGGGGTATTATAAAATTGAATACAAATATGAAAATGACTAAAAAAACCAAAAGTAAACAAACAAAACTCTAATCAAAACAAAACAACAAAACAAACACGTAATAGTAAGAAAAAGAAAAAACAAAAGAGAGCCGAAGCCTTAGCCAGAGCAAATTGTAAAAATTATATAGTACTGCTATTCCTAGTCTTTATTCTAGAAATAGGTCTATACTATATGTAAATATCATTCGATGATAGAGATGTCGGTGTTTAATTTCATCCCCACCAGTTCTACAGCTGACCTTTTTACTCTAATTAGAGTTACTCCTAGTTCCAGAAAAGAGATGATTCTTCTATTTCCAAAATGAATGATTTCTGTAGATCTTTCATAGGGGGTATGCTAGATTCCCACTTCTTGTAAAAACTTTTATCAAAAACTAAGCGAGAAATATGGTAGTAGTGTTCAGTTAGCAGATATCCTTGAATTTCTAGTGAATGTGTTAAAAACTTGCTTATTGTTCTCCTATAAGGCCTACTATTTTAACTTTATTAACAGAAGCCAAAACTTCTACTAAAATTTGTTATACAAGGGTGCCTTCTGCCAGTTATCTTGTATATGCATGCTTTTAGTTTGCTTGCTAAATATATAAAAGAGTCCAGTATAGAAGAACCACTTTGACCTTTATAAAAACTATTATTTATATAGTAGCCTCTTCTGCTTTCTCCAATAAGTTTTCCATTTTTGTTAGTGTGAAATTTGGTACAAGTGATCATCAAGAAGAGTTGATAGATTATTTTTTACAAAATCGATAAAAATGATATTATTTAATAATAATTATTTATTCTTTCTTTAAACTGAAGATCATAACTATGAATTATTAATGCCTTCATAGTTTCTTCTTTATTTTCATTCATCTAATCTTTCTATCATTCATTAAAAAATATTTCTAATAATAATATAAATTTATTCTTTAAATTAACCTTTAGAGAATCAACATTAACAATTTTTGGATTATAAATACTTATATTATCAAAATTAATAAGGATTGGTAATATTGTATTTATTGAATTTAGAAGAATTATTACTATGTGAGTTGGTGTTAACATTTATTATCCTTTAGGACACAATTTGTATATATTATAATAGTTATTTATGTTTAAAACCATAGAAGTTTTATAGTATTTTTCTAAATAGTTGTTTAATATATTTATATAGTTTTCTGAAATTTCTTTTTTTTTATACCAGATTGTTTGAAATATTGATATAATACTGAGTTTTGCTAAAACATTAATAGTTGAATCTCCTGTACTTGTAAAATTAAGATAAAAAACTAGATTATGTTTTAAGTTAATAATAAATTTGTTATGTATACTACAAAAAATATAACAAATAAGTAACAACTAAGGCATAATTTTAGGATATGATTCATGTTTTTTTTGTGACAAAGTTGCTGATAATACAAATTCATCAAAAAAACTTTCAAATACCTATCTTTAATTTCTATGCAGATATAAAATTTTTTATATATCCGAAACATTGACAGTTTTTGAGTAAATTCATATTGATATAAAACCTCAGTCATTAATTTGATTATATTTAAAAAAGACATTATCTTTAAAATATCATCCTAAGTATTGATCACTATATTAGGATAATCTTCAATATTTGCAGATTGAGCATGTTCTCTTATCACAGCCAAAGATCGAACAACTATTTTATTGTAACAACACTAACATATCATATCATTAACTTTTAAGTAAACTGGTAAAGTTTGAATTTGTTAAGCCTATTCTAGAACAAAGTCAGTAACCTTTTTTAAGGGCTGATTAGAAGCTTCAGCATATATAATTACTACATATTGTCATTCCTTAAGACTGAAATCCATTTCTTAAGACTGAAATCCATTTCTTAATAAGGTATACTTAGTTGTAATGGATCCTAAAGATACAAGATTCTTAAAGCTTTTTTTATGAAAAGTCTTTGAGAATAGTTTAACCAGTTCTTAATTATTAAAACAAAAAAATTTACTATCAGCCCTATGAAAAAAAATATATTGAAATTATTATAAATTAATACTTAAATTTTTCAGTATAAAATTCTGTATAGAATTATATGGGATTAATTGTAAATTCTGTATCACTTAATACAGAATATTTATCTGAAAACTTTTTTATTAATGATTTAAATATTATATATTTTATTAAGTTTTATATATAATAAATATAATTAAAGATAACTCTTTCTGTAAATTATTTATACCAAAACTACAAAATAACATTTAATTATTTCTTAACTTTTTACTAAGTAAACCTTAATTGGCCCTTTAAGTAAAGTTATTCATCACACTTTTCTCCTTCTAGGTGCCTGTGTTTTAAGTTTCAAAAACATCTGGCTACTGAGAAAAGTTTGAAAAACTAAAATTTTTGTTTTTGACTATTTATATATAATTTTACTAATTAACCTATCTTATTACCTATTTAAAAGTTGTTCAGCTTATTGAGACAGACATTTTGATATATAACTTATTTAAAACAGACCAAAACTTATAGAGATACAAACAAAAAATAAAAACAAAAACTTGCTCTTTGCAGATTTTTTTATTAGCATTTTAGGAAAATTTACAGGGTTTCCCCAGAAATTTTACTTTTCTGATACCCATTAGAATTTTCTAAATATCCAATTAGCTTATATGAAGCCTATACACTTTTCCAAACTTCTCTAACTAGTCTAGAAACCTTCAAATCAGCTGAATTTTTTCATAAAACATACTTTAAGACCTATTTTTAGAACAAAATGCCAATCTTGACAACAACTGCACCTGATACCATTGATCTTGACTATTTTTATCAAAAGTGTCCTAAAAGCTTTGGTATTGGTATCCTTGAAGATGCACAAACACATCATGCCCAATTCCTGCAAACAAGCAACCAAACAATTGTTTAATTACAGAACTTAGAGGAGGGACTAAAAGTTACTATTACTTTAAAGCACCTGAATCTAGTTCTATTATTACATGTTTTTGTGACAAGTTCCACACTCACTTTATCTCAACCACCAATCAAATCTACAAACAACATGAAGTTATCACTATTAACAAAAAATCCAAAAATAAAAAATCTTTAGCAAATAATATCACAAATTCCACTGAATTTATTCTATTATTCCTTATAGCATCACCCTCACCTACTACACACAACCATCAATGTGCTAAATGCAACCTGCCCATTGCCTGCAAAGAAATGAATAATCAACATTACTTGGTAGCAGATGCAATCTTATACAATGACAAACCTTATCATAAAACATATGCAAACATTCAACAACCCTCTTAACAATTAAGTTTTTCTTTTACATTTATCCAAAAACTCCAACAAACAATCAGTTCCTATAACCCACTAGCATCTGAACTTACCTTTACAACATCACCTGCAAGTCATACTAGCAATCCAAATGTTATGGACTTGGACAACAATACAATTAACAATGATAACCAACAATCACCACAGCTCAACAAACAATTACAACAACAATAACAATAACAACAACAACAACAACAACAACAACAACTACCAGACAAACAACAACAACAGCAAACACAACCTAACACTAATAACAACTAACAAAAAACCAAAACCAACCTAACATTTGACTGGATTGCCAACTTCTCTGTTACTGAAGAAATAAAAGACAAATCTCAACTTCAAACAGACTTTGCTAAGAAAATTTTTAATTTTCTTAAACAGTATCTATATGATTTCAGGCCTGAAACTAAAATTAAACCAAAAATTGGTAACTGATCAGCCCTTAAAGCTAGCTTCTACTATATAATTCATAAAATAGCAAGAGAAAGACCCCAATTTTAGTTGAGTTTATTCAAAAAAATAATCCAAATACTGACAAAGCTATAACTATTCCTTTCAATGTACTTGAACAAACTCTTAAAAAACTGATTCTTACATTTACTACTGTATTTTTCACAAAACTCAACTATTCAAAAATCTATGCATCATTTGCAACTATCCCCCTTATACAAGTTCAAATCGATTACAATTTGTATCAATCTTGCTCATCTACACCTCTATCTTTCAAACAACTATTAAGCTATCGACTATATTAAATTTGCTAAAGATATTCAAATCAGACCAAAAGAGTTTAGAATCTTATCAGAAGTAGTAGACTTCAATAAAGAAAAACAATATCTCACAATTAGTTCAGATAGCAAATTCAATATATACCTTAAATTCAATATTTCTAAAACACTCTTTTTACAAAAACTTAATATTTCATTTTTCAAAAACTCATTTGATCACTTTAAACAATAGTTCAAACAATTCTTTTCATTATATAATCACTAATTCACTAAACCTATAGATGAAACTAAGGTTTTTAATGCACTCAAATACCAATTTCAATAAAAATTTATCTTTCACTTAAAAGAAATTATGCCTTCTAAACTAAACTTCACAAAACCTAATAATCTACAAGAATGCTGTAATGAAGCAATTAAACACACCAATCACTATATCCTTACTTGTACAGATGAAGGCTGTATCTATTTAGATGAAGCTGAATATACAAAAAAAGGAAAAGAAGTCAAAACTAACAACTTTAAGGAACAACTCCAATATTATAAACATTCTTCTCAACTTTTTAATAGCATCTTTTAAAAATCCTATATTGATTTTCCTAAACAAGAGAATGAAATTTGGCAACAACCTAAACTTGACACTTCTTTATTCTATAAATATAGCAAACATAAAGCATCTTTTAACAAACAAATTCCAACAACTTTACTTGACAAACTTGCAACTAAGGCAAAAGATTCTGCTTGCAAAGCCAATAATGTTCAAACCAACTCTAAATGCTGCAACTATTATTTTTATTTATATTTAAACCTTTACCAAAACATTGCAGCTCAAAATCATAATATAGTTAAGTTAAACAAACAACAGACAATAAATATTCTTACAACAAAACCTATTAGCACTGAATTTCTTGCAAGAATCTTGACCTTTTATCATTCTTGTGATAAAACACTTACTTATCTCTAAATTGCAAACTATTTTTGAGAAACAGCCTATTCTGAAACTAACAAAATCATACAAGAAAAATTTCAAATAAAATATGAAACACCATTCTTAATTACAGAGTCTCTCTTTATTGAAAAGACCCTTTTTTAATAAACTCGTTTTCTATAATCTTCATAAATGTAGCCACTATCTTACCAAAAGATACATTCTTAGTAGTTGGTAAGAAAAATGATGTAAGTGGGCAGGTGGTAAAGCCTATTTATGTGGAAGGCCAGGATTATGATGGTCAGACCCAATGTACAGTATAAACTATAGTACCTTGCACAGCTGTGAGAGCTGAGCATACAGTGATCAACTCTGTAGAAGACAACTCTAAAAAATCATTTTCAATATCTTTAGCCCCTTATAATCTTAATATATGTTTTAACAAATTTCTTCTTTACTATAACATACCTCTTTTTCCTCATAACCAAACTATCTAAACACTTATACAGCATATTGATAAACATGATCACAATCAAAAAGTTACTAGTATTACATTCTCTGTTAATTCAATTTATAGTGAAACTTATATATATCTTTCTAATAACTTACTTCTTCCTAATCATATTATCATTCCCTCTTATCTTCTTTCTAAATTCTACAATTTTCCTCTTAAATCATATTCTTTCAACTCTATTTCTAATATATCAGACTTATTTCTTAACAATACTTCATCTTTACACCTACTAACAACCAGGCCACAAACCTTCATACTAACCCAAAACTTACATGACCTACATCTAAGCATTGCTATATACAATGTTCGAAGCTTTAATACAGCAACTAAAAAGAAAGCTTGGCAAAACTGCTGTCTTTACAACAACATTAATATAGCATGTATTACTGAAACAAAAATTGTTAACAAAACTAACCTTCAGTTTTGCAATAACAATCTTTTTACCTATTTTTGGGCCAACTCTGAAAACTTAGCAGAAGGCACTGCTATTATAATTCGTAACCAACTCAAACCTCACATACATAATTGTCAAATACATCCAAATAGAGCTATTGCTTTAGACCTCTTCTTCAAAAGTAATATTAAACTTCATATTATTGCAGTTTACCTTTCTTCTACTGATATGCAAAAATAGAATAAAACACAAAACACAGTAATCACATGGATTCAACAAGCTCATCAATTAAATCTACATCCAATTGTCCTTGAAAACTTTAACACATACAATAACATTTGTAGTTCCTCATCCAAATTCCAACTTATTAACTATTTACATTAATCTAATATGTATGTTCTTGGAGCACATGTTAATAACAAACACTACACATGGTCAAACAATACTAGTCAAAATCATATTGACTACATTTGGACTGACTCATTCAATATACAGTTCTTTCTTTTATACAGACTTGATAATAGTAATACCTATACATTAAGTAACTATTCTATTCTTCTTTCCTCTTGGACTTTTACTAATGCATATAGTAAACTACCATGCTATTATACTGACATTAGTTATAGAATCTTTAATTATAAAGCTATGTTATCAGAAAGTTGGACAGAATTTTCTGAC
The DNA here is from genome assembly GCA_910591915.1 of Cetraspora pellucida. NCBI lineage: Eukaryota > Fungi > Glomeromycota > Glomeromycetes > Diversisporales > Gigasporaceae > Cetraspora > Cetraspora pellucida. The sequence goes on along the minus strand of CAJVQA010003954.1, from coordinate 1,951 downwards.
CTTCTTTCTTCTAATCTTAAACACACAACACTTCACTTAACTATAATACAAATGAAAGTATCAAAACCACTTGACATAAAATTGAACACTCAATCATTAATATTGCAATACACTCTATTCCTAACAAAAAATTACACAAACATAGCTATAATCACCAATATTCTCCCCATAGTATCTCACTTTATTTATCACTTAAAGAACTTGGTCACTTAATCAAAATTTTAAAAAATCCTAACAACAATCTTAACATTAATCAAATTAATTCAAGAATTCAAAATATCAATTTAAGATCTCAGTACAACATTGATATCCTTACTTCTTATCAATATTCACAACTCAACCAATAGATTCAACATGTACAAGATATTTGGAAACAACTCTACCATGCCCATTATCTTGAAAACTCTCTTTTGCTTTGACAACAAATTCAACAAGCTACTGAAAAAAGATGTGAAACTCTCTCTACACATCCCAAACATGCCATTAATAGCATTCTTAATTGCTATAAAGCTTCTATTTATTTTTCTAATATCAAACTTTTGGACCAAATAGTCACAGACTTAAACCTTATTAAACATCATATACAATCTCATTTTTACAACTGAACAACTTATCAACCAACTGACCAAACCCTTTTTAATAACTTTTGGTCTACACAATATCAATTACTATCACATATCAATACTTAATGATATGATTCTCTTTCTTCTTCTATTACTGAAGAAGAAGTTACTTAAACTATAGCAAAGCTTCCTAATGGAAAAGTTGTGGTTTTACAGACATTAGTTATAAATGCTTAAACATGCTGGCACTACCTGCATTAAAGCCATAACTGCTTTGTTTAATTACTGCCTTGCTTTAGATCAAACTCCTAAACAATGAAAGCATATCAGAATCTATCCTATTCCTAAACGAAACACATTCGATAGAGACCTTAATCTTACTTGCCCAATAAGTCTTATTGAACACACTCGCAAAGTTTATACAAAAATTATTACTAATAGAATTAGTAATATATTTTTAAAACATTCTATACTCTTACCATACAACTATATCACCTTACCTAATAACTGCACTTTCACACCTATTCATATACTTAACAATATTACTGAGGATGCATTATGCAACCAAAAAACCATTTGGCTTCTATCCCAAGATATGAGTAAAGCCTATGATTCTGTCAACTTGAATCTTCTTCAACATTCGCTTCAGCATCTTGCACTTCCTAGTTCTATTATCAATACTATCATCAACTTATTTACTAATTGACAAAATTAAGTTATTACAAATCTTGGCCTTATACCTTCAAACTCTGTACTTAATAATATCGACCAGGGTGAAACTATTATCTCTTTCTTGTGGAGAATTTACTATGATTCACTCATTTCATATATTCACAATAACTTTAATAGCTATTTCACAAACGTTTCTTGGCCAACTAATCTTAAAGACCTAACATATAACAAAATTGAATCATACTGTTCAGTTCTTGTTTATATGAATGACACTTTTTGGATTGCATTTTCATAGCAAGAGCTTTCATAAATCCTTAACATAGCAGAATCCTTTTACAATATGGCAAATATTCAAATTAATCTTACTAAATCTATACTTACAACTAATGAATCTTTAACCAACTACAATCCTATTATATACAACAATCATTTACTTAACCTTCATCCTCCAAGTGAACCATTTAAGTTCCTAGAATGCTGGTTTACACTCAATAACATACAAACAAAATAGACAAAGCTCATTATAGCTGAGTCTTCACATCTCATTAAAATTGCAAATACTAAACAAATCACTGATCACATGCACAATATATCATTAATACAGTTATTATCCCTACAATCGAATATCATCTTCACAATATAATTCTTAATCAAAATACTTGTAACAAAATTCTTACAAACCATATTGGACTTGTTAAAAGCAAAGCCAAACTTAG
>CAJVQA010003953.1:0-18419 GCA_910591915.1 Cetraspora pellucida | reverse complement strand
GCAGCCAGGTTTTATTGGAAGATAAAACACAGCCGCCCAGAAGGAGAAAAGTGTGCTGAACAACTTTACTTAAGAGGGTAAGTAAGGTTTACTTAGTAGAATGTTGAGAATAATCAAATGTTTTTTTATAGTTTTGGTATAAGTGATCTACGGAAAGAGTTGCTTTTAAGATCTTTTATATTTTTATATTAAATTGTATTTAATATATAAAAATTTAATATTATCATATATAATTTTAATATATAAAAATGAATTATTTTTACTAATGAAGTTTTTTTTTATTATATTTTAGTATTTTAAACAGTATTTCTATTCTATTTTTTTGTTATTATTTATTAGAAACACATTACAACTTTTAGTTATCTTAAATTAAACAATACAATATTATACATATTTGATTTAAATTATATTTATATCTATTTTTAATAATTAACTTCAATAAAATTAATACAAGTATATATAAAATATCAAATAATAATGGTCAGATTCAATGTACAGAGCAGTCTATAGTATCTTACATAGTTGTGAGAGTTGAGTATATAATGATCAACTCTATAAAAGGCAATCTTACAAGATTATTTTCTATATCTTTAATCTTTTATGATTTTTATACATGTTTTAACAAATTTTTCTTTATTATAATTTATCATTTCTTTTTTATGATCAAACCATTCAAACTTTAATTCAATATATTAACAAATATAATAATAACAAAATTGTATTTAATATCATATTTTTTATAAATTTATTTTATTATGAAACCTATATATATTTTTCTAATAATACTCTTTTACCTGATTATATTCTTATTTCTTTATATCTTCTTCTTATATTTTATAATCTTCTTCTCAAATCTAATTCTTTTATTTCTATTTTTATTTCACTTAATTTATTTTTAACAACTATTCTTTAATTTCTTCTAACTATAATTCTTCATTATTTTTATTAATTTAACTTTATATTATCTTCATCTAACTATTGTTATACACAATATTAGAGGCTTTAATAAGTCTATAAAAAGAAAAACTTAGTAAAATTATTGTTTCAATCATAATATATCTATTACAAGCATTATAGAAACCAAAATCTCTAACAAAACTAATCATTTTTTGTAATAATAATTTCTTTATTTATCATTAATCTAATTTCATTGCCTTTATAGAATGCACTGTTATTATGATTTGTAATTATTTTAAACCTTATATTTATAATGTTTATACTTATTCTAAAGATGCTATAGTACTTGATATTTTTTTGAAATAATATCAAGTTTCATATCATTTCAGTATATCTATTGTTAACTAATACTTCTATTTATAACCAAACTCAAATACAATAATTAACTAAATTAATAAATCTTTTAACTTTATATTCATTCTATTATTCTTAGTTATTTCAATATATAAAACAATATTTACAACTCATCTTCTAAATTTTTTTTTTAATTTTGATAAAATGCCAATTGAATTTTATTAGACTTAATTTAATATAGTACAAATTTTATAGTTATATGTTTAGAATTAATTATTACTAGTATTATATTTACTATTTAATTTTATATTACTAACTTTATCTAGCTACTCATATGATACCTAAGTGTATGTCTATCATATATTGGCATGCAGTTACTTTGGCAACTAATTGTAATTAGAGCACATCATTAAACTGCTATATAGACTAGAATAACTATTGAACTTAATATAATATTCTAAATGCTAGAAATATTGTCTTTTGTAATTATATATATATGTCTCATTTATATGTTTTATTTGGTCTTATTTTTTCTGTCTTTTAATCTAACTATATCTAATAATACCTTGTTCTTCATATTTCTTATCTTTTTATTATTGTATCACTCCTTCTCAGATATATTTAATTCTTTTAATTTTCTATTTTTAGTATATCTGTTATTGATTTTTCTAAGGTGTTCTAACAATAGTTTATAATTTACAATAAAATCATATCTCAAGCCAGACCTGTTGCTGCTATTAGTCTTTTAACTAATCTATATTTTAAGCTAGATCTGCTGTCATTGTTCTTAAAGATGTCTTAGATTTTAACATTATACAGTAACTAAGTATTGTATTTAATTTTCAACAAGGTGCTTCTGTCTATAATAGGAACTGAAACTTGTTGTATTTACAAACAAAACAATTCTAATTATATTTAGAGAGTTTCTTTAATTCTAGTGATCATATATTATTATATATTACAAGCTCTTAGCTTATTTAATAATATTTGCAAGACAATTCTGGTTATGTTCAAGAAGTTATATTGACCACAATAATGCTATACTATCTTGCAAATCTTACTTTATATTGGTTGGTTGATCTCAGTCTTGTTTATTATAAACTTTTATATAAGTATAATCAGAATTTGATTTGGTGTCTTTATATTATACAAAAAAATTATACATTATTCTCTAAGATTTTTTCTTCTATATTTAGATTATTTAGCTGTACCAAAGGTGCTTCCAATTTGGTTAAGTCAATTTTTTATTATAGGCCATTCTTATATTCATTGCTTTTCTTATCATTCCAGTTTTAGTTATTTTCAGACTGCTCTTCTAATTAAATTTTCTTCTTGAATTCCAATTAGAACTTATTTGCATAATCTGTTAATTATCCTTTTAAGCAAATATCTTACAAGTTAGATACAAAAATGTTGGTACTGCCTATATTAGAAGATGTAAAAATGTTGGTGCTGCCCTAGACTGAAAGACTTATATATGCAATCTTTCTATAACTGTAACTTTTTGTAACAACTGTTTGTTACACCTATTGCTTATATTTCACAATTGGGTTTTTTTTCTAGAATTTCTTTATTTAAATTTGTACCTGTATTTAGATTTTCCTATAGGGCTTCATATCTGATTAATGACTTTAATAGATTACAGAAATAAAATTGTTTTAAGCCTATTTTAAACTATTGACCTTATCTGTAAAGAGTTTGAAAGCTTATTTGCTAAGCTATGAGACCCAAACCTATTTATCTTCTAAATATAAACTTATAAATTTTCTTAATAATACTAATATATATAATATTAAAACTTATTTTAATAGCAAACATTTTATTTAATCTAATAATACTAGTAGTAGTCATATCAACTAGATCTGAACTAATCAGTTTAATATATAATTTTTTTTATAGTTTTGATAATAGTCAAACTCTTACTTTTAGTGATTATCTAATTTTTTTCTTTATCTAAATATTTTTACATACTTACAGCAAACTTTTATACAAAAATATTGTTATTGATTACTTTATTTTCAATTACAAGCTTATATATACAGAGGATTGGAACTCTTTTACAGATACTTTATTTTAACAACTTCTATTGCACAAAACTAAATATCAATAAGTAAACTAATAAAAGCATTAAAACAACTTAGCATAAAATTTAATGCTCTATTATCTACTTTGCTAATTATATTATTCTTAATAAAATCTTTTGCAAATGTAGCTATAATTACTAATACTTATCTCACAGCATTTTATTATATTTATCTTTTAAAAAACTAAATTATATTATCAAACTTATTAAAAAATTTATTCAATATTCTGATATATCTAATATTAATTATGATATCTCTTGTAGTTAGTAAGGAAAATGTGATAAGTAGGCAAGTAGACAAGCCTATTTATGTGAAAGGCCAGGATGATGATGATCAGACCCAATGTATATAGCAAACTATAGTATTTTGCACAGCTGTAAGAGCTAAGCATACAGTGATTGACCCTATAGAAGACAATTTTGAAAGATCATTTACAATATCTTTAATTCTCTATGATCATCATATATGCTTCAACAAATTTCTTCTTTATTATAATCTATTACTTTTCCCCTATGGTTAAACTTTTCAAACTTTAATTAAACATATTGACAAATATAATAACAACAAAACAGTATCCTGTATTATATTTTCTGTTAACTTATCTTATAATGAAACCTATATATATCTTTCTAATAACAGTTTTTTACCAGATTATATTGTAATTACTCCATATTTTCTCACTATATTCTATAATCTTCCTCTTAGATCTAATTCTTTTAATGTTACTTCTATTCCATCTGATTTATTTTTTGATAACCATTCTTTAACTTCTAACTGTAACTCTCCCCCACCTTTACCAAATTCAACTCTTCATCATCTCAACCTAACTATTGCTATACATAATGTTAGAGGCTTTAATGATCCTACTATGAGAAAAGCATAGTAGGATTATTGCCTTAATTATGATATATCTATTGCAAGCATTACAAAAACAAAAATTTCTGACAAATCTAATTCTTTTTCTGCAATAATAATTTTTTTACTTACTACTGGTCTAACTTCCCTACCTCTATGAAAGGCACTGCTATTATAATTCGCAATCATCTTAAACCTCATGTTCATAGTATTTATACTCATTCTGGAGGTGCTATAGTACTTGATATCTTTTTTCGAAATAATATCAAGCTTCGCATCATTTCAGTATATCTATTATTAACTGATACTTCTATTTGCAATCAAACTTAAAACAAAGTAATTAACTGGATCCAACAAGCTTCTCAACTTCATATTTATCCTATCATCCTTGGTGACTTTAATACACAGAACAATACTTATAGCTCTTTTTCTAAATAAAAACTTAATAACTTTCTTAATAATTCTAATATGTATAATATTGGAGCTCACTTTAACAATAAATACTCTATCTGGTCTAACAATACTAGCAGTAGTCATATTGACTACATCTGAACTGACTAATTTAATATACAATTTCTTTTTTCTTATAGTCTTGATAATAGCCAAACTTCTATCTCTAGTGATCATTTAATTCTTTCTTCTATCTGGACATTTTTACATGCTTATAGCAAACCTTTATATAAACATACTGGCATTAACCATTGTATTTTCAACTACAAAGCCATGTCTACAGAGAACTGGGAATCCTTTGCAGATACCTTATTTCAACAACTCTTATTACACAAAACTCCTATCAACAATGAAACTCATAAGAGTATTAAAACTACTTGGCACAAAATTCAATGCTCTATTATTTACTCTGCTACTTATATTATTCCTAACAAAGTTTTTCACAAACAAGCTACAACTATCAATACTCACCTCACAGTACTTTATTACACTTATATTTTTTTTTTTTTTTTTTTTATTTATTTATATAATATCAGGTAGAAAAAATAGTAATATATGGGTATATCAATTGGATATAAATGTATAAATAAAATATTTCTAAACTACACTATTGTTGCTATATATATAACGACATCTAGCATAATATTAACCTTTAATTTTCTGTTTTAGTTAAATCTACTATTGTAATCATTAACTACAGAGGAGGGTAAAAGGAACCCTTAAGATTATTTTAATTTAGTAAAAGCAGGTATATATAGTGATATTTTAAGAAAGAGTTTTAAGAATAAATTGGTCTATATTAGTATTGAATGTAAATATATTGTTATTGGAGTTAAAAGGTTGTATAATTGGTAATCGAGCATTATTTTTCCTTTTGGTAAGAGCAGCAATTCCTCATGCTAATTTCCATTCATGTTGTTTAGTATTACGAGTTTGCCAAATAATAAGGTTGAACTAGTTGAGTAGAGAGTTAGATAAAGAGATAAGAAAATTGTTAGTTAATTTTTTAGGATTAGTTGAAGTTGTTTATATTGGTCAAGTGTAATTGTGTCTTGAATAAGTAAAAGTATTAAATTATATATAGTAGAGTTTGGAGAGTGATTTTGTGAATTAAGAATTTAAATTATAGTGTTCGGTGTAGCTTCTGAAAAGTTTAAGATATTGGTAGTTTCATTGATAAGAATGTTGTGTGGATTGTAAGTATGGAGTGAGTATTGGAGTAAATGTTCGATGCTTTCATATTGATTACAATAAGAGCAATTTGGAGTTAAATAAAGTAAAGAGTAGTAAATATTTAAATTTGATATTGTTGGCAGGTTATTAAAAAGAATTTTATTTCTAATTAAATAAAGTTTCAAGTTAGAATTTTGGGAGTTAATGATTTCATAAGAAGTAAAATGTTTATAGTAGGAAGATTTTGTAGTGGTTTAAGTTAAAGAAGTTTGTTAAATGTTTGAATAGAAAAAATGTTTTTGCAAAATTTATGGAGTTTGTATGTAATTGGTATTTCTTTCCAGGTAAAGAAAGTAGGTAAATAAAAGTGGTCAAGGTTATATTTTAGTTCTGTTTTTTTTGCACCTTGTTTAACTAAAGCATCAGCAATATTACATAAAGTGTTGTTTGAATGTGATTTAATATTGTGTGTAATATAATTGATATTTTTGAGTTTGGTTAGGTAGTTTAGAATATGGATAATATTCTAATTGTTTGGTTTGGTTTGAGAGTTGTAGTTATAAGGTATTAAATTATTAAGAGTTTGTATAGTAGATAGGCTGTCTAAATGGATGTGAATAGAATATACACTTATTTCTTAAAAAACTTGGTCACATTATTAAACTTGTTAAAAAACTTACTCAACATTCAAATACCTCTTATATTAATCAAAACATCTCTCTAATTAACAAATAAGCACAATGTGACCTTCAATTACTTACCTCTACTAATTCAACCTTTATTCAAACTTGGCTCCAACATGCTCACTAGATCTGAAAACAATTCTTTTATGCTTACCATCTTGAAAACTCTCTTTTACTTTGACAACAAATTAACCAAGCTACTGACAAAAAATGTGTTAACCTTACAACACATCCTATTCAAACTATTAACAGTATTCTTAATCATTACCACCAACCTGTCCACTTTACTAATATAAAACTTCCTCAAGAGCTTATTACTGATCCACTAATCATTAAACAACATATTTGATCTCATTTTCAAAATTGGACTGCACACAAACCTATTAATCAAATTCTCTTTAATAATTTTTGGCAACAATACTATCTTACATTCTCTCACATTAATCCAACTTGGTATCATTCTCTTAAATCTTCTATTACTAATACTGAATTTCTAAGCACTCTCTTTCAACTACCTAATAACAAAATCTGTGGTCCTACAGATATTAGCTATGAAATGCTCAAACATATTAGCCCTTAATGCAGTTCTGTTATTATTGCTCTCTTTAACTATTGACTTCTTGAAAACAGAATTCTCAAGCAATAGAAACATAGTTACATTTATTCTATCCCTAAATAAAACACCTTTGATGATAACCTTAATCTTACTCAACCTATTAGCCTTGTCAAACATATTCACAAGCTCTATACCAAAATCCTTACTAATCAACTTAGCTCTGTATTTTCAACTTATTCAATTCTCTTATCTTTTAATTATAATGCTCTTCCTAACAACAGTAAATCAATTTCTATCCATATTTTTAATAATCTTATTGAAGATGCTTCTTGCAATCATAAGAACATTTGGTTACTCTCACAAGATATGAGTAAAGCTTATGACTTTGTTAACTTTACTCTCTTTAAACATGCACTCTCTTGCCTTTCACTTCTTTCATCTACTATTAGCATTCTCTCTGACCTTCTTACTGATCATTACAATCAAGTCATAACTAATCTTAGCTTAACTTCACCCTATCCAGTTCACAATAGTATTGACCAAGGTGAAACTATTACTCCTTTGTTATGGTGTATTTACTATAATTCACTTATCTCCTATATATACTCAAACACTTCTAATTACAAATTACAATCCTTCTGGACTACTAAACTTAAACTTCAAACATCTAACTTATTACAAAAAAAATGCTCTTTTTGGCTTATATGGATGATACTCTTTGAATTGTCTTATCATAATCTGAACTATCATATATGTTATCTATAGCTGAATTCTTTTATGCTATAGCCAATATTTAAGTTAATTCTTCAAAATTCATTCTGGTTACTAATAATCTCCCATCTTATTATACACCTATTTCTTATAATAATCATCTTCTTCCTCTATACTCTTCTAAAATACCTTTTAAATTTTTAGATTGTTGGTTCACTTTGAACAACAAACAATCTAAACAAACAAAACTACTTATCTCTGAATCTTCTCAACTTATTCAAATCACTAAAATCAAATGTATTACTGACTTACATACTCACTATATTATTAATACAATGATCATTCCTACTTTTGAATACCAACTTCAAAATATTATAATCAATCAATCAACTTGTAACAAAATTTTCACTAAGCATATTGGCCTTGTCAAACTTAAAGCTGAACTTTGTTACACAATACCTTCTAGTACCCTTTTACATCTACAAATTTACAACATCAAACACATTTGAGATATTCAACTGCAACATCATATTCCTAACCTTTTCAAATAACTTAATAACCTTGACCTATTAGGCACATCTACTTGTATTCAAATCCAACAATTACAAAACAATCTTTGGTCTTCAATCAGCATTTTCTCTCATTCAAACCCAATTATTGATGATTCTAACCAGCTAACCACAAACTTTAAAATTATACAGTTTATTAAACATATTGGTTGAACATTCTTAATCAATCCAACTTATAACATTCCTTATACTTTACATGATAGAACTATCTTTCTGGAATCTCTTCTCTCTTCTAATTCTAAATACCCTGTTTTCAAAAAACAACTTAGATATTACAAACTCCTCTTTCTCAATCAACTTACCACTTATGATAATTTATATTTATTACATTGGCATCATGTTTCTTTCAGACTAAACAAACTTCCTAAAGATGTTATACCTTAATGGTTTACTATTCTTGAGAATATTACTACAAGTCATTTCTATCAATGTTCATTATATAATTATTTTAATCTACCTCAATCAAACTACTTTTCTTATACTACTAGCTACTTTAACTCTAATATCAAGCTCTGGTTACTTACTGTTCTCAATAATCAAATCATTGTTAGCAAGGCCAAAAGGCATAATAGTCCTACAGGCCTTACTCTTATCACTCACTAGCACTGTTCATTTCAGTCTCAGTTTACTAACCCATATCCTACTCCTCTCTATACTACTACCATAGCTACCTTAATTTCAATACAATCACTAACAAATACACCATCTTTATTCCTACAAATTTGGCTATTAAATTACTTTGCATATTAATTTTGACAAAACTCTCAACCTATATACCAACTTTCTTGATATTGCATACTCTGTAGCTATTCAACATCCTGTACATATTTCACTCCTTCTTCATTAACAATCAATCCACAATTCTTACCTTGCATTTTTTAATCATACCAACTTATGGACAGTTTACAGTCTATTGCTAACTCTAACTATAATCTAACTACTATATCATTTTATACTGATGGTTCTGTTATTATGCTTGGTACTTCTTAATGCTCTATGGAGATAAACTGAGTTCAAGTTGATAACTTTACAACTACTCATTTATTTCAGACACAAGTTAAACTTTAACTATGCTTTTTCAAAGCTGAAATTTTTGCTATTCTTTTAGCAATTATTACTGCTTCCAGAAACTGTTCTGTTTACATATTTAATAACTCAAAATCTGTAATCTTCAAATATCACAGTATCTGCTTATCAGCTTCTAAACTTTCTCATACTCATACATTATACTTCTCTATTTGACAAACTTTTATTAACTTCATTAACTCATACAATATTTAGCTTATTTTCACAAAGTTACTGTACACCAAGATGATTCATTCAATAATCTTACTGACTAGCTTGCCTGTAGTCATCAAATACTACCTTTCTTAACATTTATAAGTAACAACTTTTATAACTCTGCATATATTCCATTTATTGACCAATTTCCTATTAAGATTCTTATTTGACACTATTTGTACTATCTGTCAAGCTCATATTATAACACTTTGAACATCCCAACATCATTTTCAACAATGGTCTACTATTGCATCTAATATTAACTAGGAAGCTACTTGGCTATTCATTAATAACAATCAAAAAGTCTTTAACTTTGCTTATAGTTTTCATTCCTTTACTTTAAAAACCTTTCATGTTAAAATTCTTTTAAATGAACTACCTATTCTCTATACTTTTCATAAACATAACTTTTCTTACTTTCTTCTCTGCCACCAATACAATCAAACTAGTTCCTCACTACACTGAACTCTTTGTTCTTCTACTCAAACAATTTACTATCTAATCTTTAATTCTCTTAACTGCATCTTAAATACTACTGATCTCAACATGTCTACTAATTCTGTTTCTAATCTACATCAAAAAATTTTTATACTTAACAGTTTTAAACTGCACAACTTTTCTCATATACCATCTTTTATTTGTACTTTATCTGGCTTAGTCCCTATTGACCTTGTTTCTACTATTTATAATACTTCTATTCCTTATTGTATAGCTATCTCTCTTTCTATTAAATTACTTCTTCATTTAAACCAACAAATATATAAACATTATGGATTCCATATTGTATTTCACATTTTGCACAGTCTTTAATTATATCTTCTACAAACTTAACTTATAATTCTCTTTCTAGTCTACTATTATCTTTTATTTTAATACCATAAATTATTACTAAAATTAATCTTTAGACTATCCAATGGATTAAATATCATACTCCTCTCTCATATATTATTACTAACACCCAAATCTAGATGAGCCTGGCCACTCTTGTAGATTTAGGTCACAGATTATATGTCTAAGTCTTTATTCTTCATATGTAATTTAAAAGCAAGCTTTTTTTTGTAAAAACTTCAATTGAATTTCAATAAAGTTAAAGGCATAGCCTCACTGTTAATATTTAAAAAAAAAAAAATTTATGATATCTCTCAAATTAACAAACAGTTACAATATAACCTTCAATTATTTATTTCTATCATTCATCTTGTATTCAACTATAACTCTAATATGCTTATTCTATTTGGAAACAACTTTTTCATATTCATTATTTTGAAAACTTTTTCTTACTCTGCAACAAATCAATCAAGCTGCTAATAAAAGATGTATTATTCTTACAATACATCCTACTTAAGCTATTAATAGCATCTTTAATTGCTATTATCAACCTGTTTACTTTTCTAATATAATACTGTCTAATAAATTTATTACTGATCTATTTCTTATCAAACAACATGTTTAATTATATTTTTATACTAGACTATACTTAAACCTATTAATCAAACTCTTTTTAATAATTTTTGGCAACAATAATATTTTTTACTTTCTTACATTAATACAACCTGATAGCAATTTTTTAATTTTTCTAATACTAATAAAGAACTTCTTCAAACTTTTTCTTAGCTACCTAACAACAAAACCTGTAGTTCTACAGACATTAGTTATAAAATGCTTAAATATATAAGTTCTGAATGCACTTCTGCTATTACTAGTTTCTTTAACTGCTGCTTTCTTAAAAATAAAATTTCTAAGTAATAAAAACATAGTAAAATTTAACCTATTCTTAAACATAGCACCTTTAATAATAATTTTAGTCTTACTTGATCTATAAGTCTTAGTGAACATATTTATAAACTTTATATTAAAATTTTTATATGCAGACTTAGTTTTATATTTTTTTCTAATTATATTTTTTATTTTTTAATTATGTTATTCTTTTTAATAATAACATTTTAATTTTAATTCATATTTTAAACAATTTTATAAAGATGTTACTTGCAATTACAAGAATATTTTGTTATTCTTACAAGATATAAGTAAATTATATAATTCTGTCAACTTTACTCTTTTTATACATTTATTTTCTTATCTTTTACTTTCTATATTTATTATAATATTCTTTCTAATCTTTTTATTAATTACTATATCCAAGTTATTACTAATTTTCGTCTTACTTCTTTTATAGCCAATTTACAATAGCATTAATTAAGATGAAACTATCACTCCTTTATTGTGATACATATATTATGATCTACTTATCTTATATATATATATACAAATATCTGGTTATACTTTACAATTTTTTTGAATTACTAATCTTAAACTCCAAATATCTGACTCATTATAAAAAAAATGCTCTGTTTTGGCATATATAAATAATACTCTTTGGGTTGCTTTATTATAAACTGAGCTTTCTAATATACTACTTATAGCTAAATTATTTTATATTCAAATCAACTTTTTAAAATTTATCCTAGTTATCAACAATCTTCCATCTTACTATACTCTATTCCATATAACAACTATCTTCTTTTACTTCATTTTTCTAAACTACCTTTTAAATTTTTAGATTGCTAATTTACTTTGAACAATAAACAACTTAAACAAACAGAACTACTTAGTATTAAATCTTTTTAACTTATCCAAATTACTAAAACTAAATATATTACTAACTTATATAGCAATTATATTATCAATATAACTATTATTTCTATTCTTAAATATTGTCTTCAAAACATTGTAGTTAGCCAATGTACCTGCAACAAAATTTTTATTTATCATATTGGATTTGTTAAACTTAAGGCTAGAATTTGTTATACAATACCCTCTAGTGCTTTTTTATATTTCTAAATTTATAATATCAAATATATTTGGAATATTCAATTACAATACTACATTTTCAATCTTCTTAAATGACTTAATAATCCTGACCTATTAGAAACATTTACTCATATTTGTATTTAACAATTACAAAACAAACTCTGGTTCTTTACTAATATCTTTTTGCATACCAATCCAATTATTGATAGTTCCAATTACTAACTATAAAATTTAAAATAATTTAGTTTATTAAAGATATTAGAAAAACATTTTTAATTAATTCAACTTACAATATTTCATACACATTAATTGATAAAACTATCTTTTTTGAATTTCTTTTTTTCTTTTATTCTAAATACTCTGTTTTCAAAAAACAACTTAGATACTAGAAAATAGAAACCATTATAAGTCTGGAGTGAAATCACATGAGATTTGTTGTGTTACACAAATATGCAAGTAGAAATAGACAGAAAATTCAAAGTTATGATTTTAATATTTTTATTATTAAAGCATCAATAAAAATACTTTTGATGCATCAAAAATATAGCTTTTATATCACTTTGTATATAAATTAAGTGTCTTTTGCTATGCTTTGAACAATTACAAACTTCTCTTTCTTAATCAACTTAATATATATTATAATTCATGTCTATTATATTGGCAACATATTTCTCATAGCTAAACAAACTCTCTAAAGGTATTATATCTTAATAGTTTACTATTTTTGAAAATATTACTAATAGGCATTCTTATCAACATACTTTATATAATAATTTTAACCTATCTTAAGCAAACTACCTTTTTTATACTATTGTTATTTTATCTTTAATACTAAACCTTAGCTACTTACTATTTTTAATAATTAAATATTATTAGTAAAGCCAAAAGGCATAATAGCTCTATAGGTCTTACTTTTATCACTTACTGACACTACATATTTCAGTTTCAGTTTTCTAATATTTACTCTACTTTTTCTTCTACTATTACAATATGTTCTGAATGTTATTTTAATTCTAATTTAATTGCCAACAAATGCATTATTTTTATTTCTACAAACTTAGCTATCAAACTATTCCATTATATTTATTTTAATAAAACTCTTAATCTACATGGCAACTTTCTTGATATTACATATTCTGTAGCTATATGTTACCCTTTATATATTCTATTTCTTCTTAATTAATAATTAATTTACAATAACTGCCTTGTATTTTTTAATTAAACCAACTTACTAATAGTCTAAGTCTATTGCTAACTCTAATCACAATTTATCTACTATTTTATTCTATACTAATGATTCTGTTATTGATCTTGGTATCTTCTAATACTCTATGAATAAGATTGGGTTCAAGTAGATAATGTTACAACTTTTTACACTGTATATGCTCTTTTAAAGTTAAAATTCTTTTAGCAATTATTATTGCTTCTAGGAACTGCTTTGTTTACATATTTACTAATTTACAATTAGTAATCTTTAAATAATATAGTATTTGCCTATTAGCATCTAAACTTTCTTATACTCATATTCTATACTTCTCTATTTGGAATATTTTTATTAACTTTATTAACTTATATAATATTCAGCTTATTTTTTACAAAGTTACTGCATATCAAAATAACCCATTTACTAATTTTGCTAATCAACTTGCTCACAATCATCAAATATTATTTTTTTTAATATTCTTAACTAATAATTCTTACAATCTTATTTATATTTTATTTATTAATCAACTTGCTCACAATTACTAAATATTATTCTTTTTAATATTCTTAACTAATAATTCTTACAATATTACTTATATTTTATTTATTAATCAACTTTCTATTGAAATCTTTATTTGATGCTCTATTTGTACTATTTGTTAAGACATATTATAATACTTTAAACATCTCAATATTGCTTTTAATAATGGTCTATTATAGTATTTAATATTAACTAAAAAGCCACTTGGCTTTATATTAATAACAACCAAAAAATTTCTAACTTTACTTACAAATTTTATTTCTTTACTTTTAAAACCTTTTATATTAAAATTCTTTTAGATGAACTATCTGTTCTCTATATTCTTTATAAATATAACTTTTTATATCTTTTTTCTTGTTATTAATACAATCAAACTAGTTTTTCATTACTCTGAGTCACCTTCTCTACTGCTCAAATGATCTATTAGTTAGTTTCTAATTTTCTTAACTGCATTTTAAATGCAACTGCTTTTGACATGTTCACCAATCTTGTCTTTAACTTGTATAAAGAAATTCTTACAATTAACAGTTTTAAACTGTACAACTTTTTATATATACCATCTCTTACTTTTATTTTATCTGGTTTAGTTTCTACTGATCTTATTTCTACTATTTATAATACTTCTATTCCTTATTGTACTACTATTTCTCTTTTTATCAAACTTCTTTTTTATTTAAACCAACAAATATATAAACAAATATGGATCTTATATTGTATTTCATGTTTAGCATAGTCTTAAAACATACCTTCTACAAACTTAACTTATAGTTCTTCTTTTAGTTTACTCTTACCTTTATTTTAATACTTTAATTATTGCTAAAATTGATCTTTGAATTATCTACTAGATTAAATATTATATTTCTCTCTTTTATATTATTTTTAACATCTAAATCTAAGTGAGTTTTGGCCATTCTTATAGGTTTAGATTACAGATTATATGTCGAGTCTTTATTCTTTATATATAATTTAAAAGCAAGCTTTTTTTTGTAAAAATTTCAATTGAATTTCAATAAAATTAAAGGCATGGCTTTATTATTAATATTTAAAAAAAATCAATACAAAAATAGTATAAGTATTAAATATATATTATAATTTGATAAACAATACTAAGTAAAAAATAGTTAAAATTTGTATATTTAATAAAAAACATATTTTAAACAAATATTTCAAAGTATATAAATAAAAGTTATCTAAATAATTAATTTAAGTAAGTTAAATAAATAAATATTTAAATTTAAGTTATTAGTAAAAGTAAACTTATTTAGAGTTTGATAAAAACATTTTAGTATTATTAAAACTAAAGTTTTGTTAATATAAACACAAAAATAATACTGAAATTATTTTTTGTATTTTTTAAATCTTTGCTACATCTATATATAGTTCTGTGTTTTTATATAGTATAATTATTAGAATTGTTATTAGTAAAAGTTTGAGATTATAAAAAAAGAGTTTAAAATTATAAAACTCAAAGCCTTACTAAAGATAAATATTAAAATTTTAAACTTAATATAATTTATAAAAAGAATTATATTAGTTTTACAAAATTATAAATTTTAATAATATTTTGAATAAATTAACCAATTAGAGTAAAGTTTAAGATAATTACTTTAGAAATAGATTTGTCTATATGAATTAGTATATAATAGTAATGATATAAATAACTGACTAAGATTGTTAAAACATTCTAAAAGGTTGCAATATTTATTTTACTAAAAATACTATAGAACTGTTTAGCTAATAGTTTTTACTTACTAATGTTAGCAAGTTGTAAGTTAAGAAAATAATAAAAAATTAAAAATATGTAAGTAAAGGTAACAGAATTTTATAATCATCTTTTTTATTTTACAAATTTTTTAATTATTTAAGTTCAATATTATTAGAGCTTTTGTTTTACTTTTTTGGTTACTAAGACTTAGGCTTATCAGTTACTTATGCTCTTATATTGTTAACATATGATGCACATGTTTATATATAATTTTAATCTTTAATAACTTACTTATTTGAATTGGTATTATGCTTGAAATATAGTATTTAATGTATAACTATTATACTTTTTATTTATATAAATTTTTTTTTTTAAATATTAAGGTAAATACTTGTAACTTAAAATTTTATTAACAGTACATTCAGCTAATGATTGCATTATAACCATAGTAGAAAACTATAAAAAGAGTATATAACTAACTACTTATACAACTTTAGTTATTGTATAATTTAAGTAGTCTTTCTGAAGATTCTATACTAGCTGCTATATCTAAAATCTGCTTGTAAGTTATTTATTTAAATGTTTTAGTTCTTATATTCACTTATCTATCTATATTTACCAAGATGCCTAGTTAATACTAGTACAAATATATTATAATTACTAAGTCTTTAAGATAGTTGCTTATATGAAAACCTTTGACCTTGTACTAAATCTTCAAAATCTTCTATATCTTATTTTTATAGCTGACTTTATAAATTATAATCAGTTACAGAAATTTTTTTTACTTTATACAAATCACTTTTGTTATAGTAAAGTAATTGGGCTATAAGATTTTCTTCACTATATTAATAAATAAACTGTTCTTTACTATAACTAGAGGTTCACTATAATAAGAATAATTATAATGATAAATAGATATGCTATTTATTTTATTATTTTTGTAATAAGTAAGATTTTAAGTTTATATATAATAAATTTGATTCTTAACTTGTAATTAAGAACTTTAAATAGCTTGGCTTGGTTGGTTTTTAAGTTATTTGAGTCAAGTTGACTTTAATTTAATTATATGAAATTTGAATAAATTTCACAATAATGATAGTTTAATATTCTTTAAAAAGCTATTGTATTCCATAATTAACATTGACATATATATATAGATGTGCATACATATACATGCATTGATATCAATATTATTGTTATAAAATTTTTGTACAGAATTATTGTAACTCAATGAAAGTGCATGACTAGCAAATATACTGTATATTCAGGAATTCTATAAACAGAGCTTAAGAACAGGACAGGACAGAGCAAATTCATATGATATTATCAAAAGAACTGCTAACTATCCAATCTGATTTTGCTCTGTTCATAGAATTTTTGCTATATGTAGTTATGAAGAATACCAGTTTTTGATTAGTTACTTTGTAATATGATTGCATTTACAGAAGGTACTTATATGCATGGGCCAAGAAAATAGCATGCATTTATGGAATAAAGAATGTGCACTTATCTATAAGGCCCATTGTAAGGCCAGAAAATTATCTTGCATTTAGAAAGGTGCTATATTTAGGGGGTTGCATTTAGAGAAAGTTTACTGTATTAGGTATTTATTTAGAAGAAGAAAACAAAAAGTCAGATACAGACAATAATACTAAAAGACTTTAAATAGAAAAAGCTAGTAAATATATTTAATTTATAGTAATTTTATAATGACAACCTTTAAAAAAATTTTTTTTATAAATAAAAAACCATTAAATATATATATAATTCAGTCATTAACTAAAAAAAACAAAAAAAAATTATAAACTCCTTTACTTTATGTACAAAATAGAGAAGTTTAGAAGTTGTTTTAGTTTTTAAATCCTACTCTAAAATTATTTAAATGTTAAGCATTAAGCAGAAAAATTTTAAATTATAAAATAGAAAAACTTGGAAATAATATGATAATAAAACTTAAAAATAGCTTTGTTGGACCAATATTTGCTTTTGATAGTTAGACCAATATAATTAATCAAAATATTATAAGATTAGTTTTCATTACATCTAAAGAAAAGATATTAGTTTAGAAAAGAATAGATATTAGTAGTAAAAAAAAAGATAGAAAAATGTTATAAAAAAAATTAAAATAATATTTACTAAAATTAGCCAAATAGAAGTAAAACTAATTGCAGCTATATGTGATAGTATGTCTTTTTATGCTGTAGCAAGATATATAATAAAGTTAGACTTATATTATACTTTTTAAAAAATTAACTTTTTAACAAATTTAGATATCATCTTCAATTAAAATATATTAATATATTTTTTTTATTATACTATGCTTACCAAATAAACTTATTTGTAAATAAAAATTTTAAAAAATCTACTGAATTTCATTAAACAGTAATTAATGCAATTAAAGTAACAGTTTATTTATTAGGGATGTGGCGACTTAGTGAAGTGGATAAGTTGTCAACCCCCCAAGTGGTAGGTTGGGAGTTCAAAACCCACTAACAGCAAAAATTTGAAAAACCACCTATGTTATATCAGTGTATATGGGCATCTAT
>CAJVQA010003952.1:0-18420 GCA_910591915.1 Cetraspora pellucida | reverse complement strand
CAACCATTAGCTGAATGTACTATCAATAAAATCCTGGGTCGCAAGTACTCACCTTAATATTTAAAAAAAAAAAATAAATAAAATTTATGAAATATATTGTCAAGCTATTGAAAAATTTGAAAAAAAAACATCTGAACATAAAGCTCATAATGTTGTAATATGCTCTAGTAAGAAGCAAAAAGAAAATTTTTTAGGTAAAAAAATAAAAAATAAAAACCTATCAAAATTCAATAGATGAAACATATAAAGATAATTCAGTTTCGAATTATTCTAAAATGCAAAATTATATAAATGAATGTCCTATACAGTAATTGTTTTATATCAATATATAAAAAACTATTATAAGTATATTTATAAATATATGTAATACATGTGAATTCTGCTAGCAAATTAAATTCAATATAATGTTTTTTACTATACTTGATAATAAATTTTCTATATTATTATACAATTAAATTATAATTTTTATTTTTTTTAAGGCTAATTTCAACAAATAAATAAAAAAAACTGTCATTAATATTATAGACTTTTAAAGCATCTTAAGCATTTATTTAGATTTATTAACGTAAAATAGACAATAGATAACTAGCTAAAAAGATTATTTATATTGAATATTTGCTTTGTAACTTATAAAAGACATATAAAGAAAGGTTGCGAAATAACTTTTATTAGAATTTATTATTATATTGTTCTATATTTTAAAGGCATTAAATTATTAACAAATAAGAATATGCAGATCAGGAGACATGTCCATTGACCGATATGTAGTGTGAAATACACAAAATAAACAAGTTCGGATACTTGTTAATATTTAGACATTTCGACTAGAATTTTAGAATTTCGGCAGACTAATTATGAAATGTCACAATACGAAGCAAATGTATCGATAAAAACTAAATACTGTAATTCATACGAGTAACAAAAAAAGAACGTTTTATTAACGATTTCATTAGTAAGTTAACTGAATAAAACTTTGTCATTTATTTCGCACAATTGCTTAAAGTTTTTCTTTCAATAAACATTAAGAGTAAAATTCACAAGGTTTTAAGGTTCTTTGTGCTATTGACTTTCGCTTTTATATTTATTTTGGATTGCAATTTTTTTCTTATGGTTTATGGAAATTTATGAAAATTTAAATCAGAAAATAATAAATTTCTTTAGTATCAATAATATAATGTCTGTTGACATACTTTTGGAAATACATATATCCCATGACTTTGAAACTTTTTACGTAGCGGTAGTCAAATTAAATTAATCATTTTACCCTTTCAAAAGTCTTAAGTTTTCTGACATTGTGTAATCATGAAATCGAAGCTTTCAAAGAATGACATTTGTCTGATTGGATGATGTAAACCAATTTCCCGGATAACTTATTTATACACTTTAAATTATAAATATTCACAGCTTATCGTTAGTTATTTATATACATACGCACTAAATTAACCTAAATAAAACGAAATTAAGTATATATACGTAGTGAATATTCAAATTTATAAATTATTTCAAATACTTAATAGTAAAGGTCTTTTATTTGACTAGTCAATTATCATTATAAAATTGGCAAATTTCACTATAACGATAACTTGGGTAAGGACGAGATTGGTTGGTCATCAGTCGGTTATTTCGTTATTGTCGGTTATTAGCTCAGTTGATTTCCGTTGTACAACATTACTAAATTAGGTGTCTGACCCGGTCACAGTTATAACCACATGACCAGTTATAATAATAGGCTATTAGTCATGAACCCATTGAGAAAAAAGCCCGGCTGATTTTGGAAATTTTGAAGGCTATAAAAACCAGGTTTCACAATTAGTACTTAAGCCGAAATCAGTATATGTATTTAGTATGATAAACATACTTTTACGTAGCGAATGGGCTCCATTTGTATCTCACATGCCTGCTGCCAATAACAAGCCTTCAAAGTTAACCGGGTCGGGCCCAGCCCGATTAGGCCCGACCCGGTTAACTTTGAAGGCTTGTTATTGGCAGCAGGCGTGTGAGAAATAAAAATGGAGCCCATTTGCTAAAAGTGTGTTTATTATGTACATATACTGATTTCGGCTTAAGTACTAATTGTGAAACCTGGTTTTTATAGCCTTCGAAATTTCCGAAATCAACCGGGCTTTTTCCCTGCACCCTACTTCGAACAGAACTCCTAGATCAATTACAATTAATTTGGCTAAACAATTGGTTATATTATAACCGATCTTCATCTTATTTTTAAAAAAAATTTTTTTACTTAAAAAAAAAAAAAAAGCCGTGCGGCCGTGTCTCAAATCATTATATCGTGATATGAAAATCAATTATATAATTTTGAATTTGTATAGCCTAACTGATCATCATCTCTAATTAAAAGTCTTCTGCATAATACATATCCTCATCTATATATGATGTCAAAACAGTGCGTTCTGCAAATTTTCGACCAGCAAGCGCTCGAAGCGCTGCACCTGCCGCCTCTATAGACTCAAAACGTACGAAAATCTGAAAATTACATAAATTTTGAATAAGAAATTTACCTAAAGGAATTATAAAATCATTGATATGCTTTTATAAAAAACGTACCTTGCCGATCCCCGATAATGATCCACTACCAGGTCTGGGAATCTTCATATCAATAACACGACCGAATTTAGAGCATTCTTCACGAACATCATCAACAATGTCTAATTGCATTTAAGATCAAGATTTAAATCAATTTTAACGTGTAAAAAATTTTAATAATAATAATTAAGGTATTAAATCAAGGTATTACTAACCTTCATATTCATCATCGTCTACTAATTCTTCAGGTGTGACCATATTAAGTAGTTGAAGAACAGTTGTGGGAATCATTTCACCATTACCAGAAGGAATAAGCACAGAAGAGGGTAGGACACTTGCTACACCTGTATTTTTTGCAGAACCAACACTCGCACGCTGAACGACAAGCTTACGATCACCCAATTCCATATTATTTAATCCTTGACAAGCCAAATCAGTTACACTTGGATCAACGTATTCACAAAATGCAAATCCCTAAAGAAAAGACAAATTCAAAAATTTAAAATTATTTATAAAACTAAAATAAAACTAAAAGGACTATATAAAATAGTTAATTACCTTGGATACACCTGTTAAACTATCTTTGACTAAATTAAAAGCTCTGAGTTCACCAAAAGATTTCAACAGTTCCATAACTTGTTCATCATTCAAATATGTAGGCAGACCACCAATGAATATTTTATTTGGACTATCAGGTACATTAGTTGAAACGACACCAGGAACATGAATTGGAGGAGGTTCGAGATTTTGTCCAGGAGGTGGTTGATAATCTTTTGGACGTCGAATCTTTAAAGACTGACCTTGAAATGTAATTCCATCAAAAGCCATTGCTGCGGTGGCCTCTTCGGGGGCACGAAACTATAACAAAATCATTAAATACGTAAGTATATAAACATTATTTATAGTATTTCATATAAAATCCAATCAAATCTTACTTCTACAAATGCATAATTTTTGTCATGGTTAATTTGAACAGCTATAACTGGTTGACCTGGTGCAGTAGTGATATTCAATTGTACCATTGTTGAATTAAAGAACTCTGATAGACCATTCTAATGCAGGTACAAATAAAGAGTTAAGAATAAAACGACAATGGTGGGATAATATATATATATAGCCTCGTAATATAGTCGTAATATAGTCATAATATAGCCACAATATAAATACAAACCTCATCAATACCATAAGGAATATTTCCAACATAAAGACGTCTAGCTTGCCTTGCAAGAGATGCAGTCTGTGCGACAGGACCAGCAGCACCCTGACTTACTTTCGGTCGAGGGGGGAGTTCATGAGTCATTCCCATCAGCATAGCAGCAGCTCTAGAAGGATCCATACCAGGTATAATTGGTGAAGTAGGAATAGCGGTAGGTCTAGTGGTAGCAGGCTGACCAGGAAGTGGAAAATGACCTTTTGAATAAAATGGTACGTTAACATAGTAATAGGCAATGAAGTTATAAATGTATAATAATAATAATGAAACTAACCAGTAGCTTTAACTTGTTCAGCAGTCATGCCTTCATAACCTGGAGGCGGTAAATCCCAATTATTTAACTTTCTTCTTCTTCTGTTGATAGGAGTTATTGAACGAGAGCGAGAATGATGCCTAGGACTACGACTACGCCGCCTATTACTAGGACTACGACTTCTTTTTCTTGAACGACGTGATTTACGTTCTCTTTCATCTTTTTCTTCACGTTCTCTATCACGACGATTTTTATCACGGCTACGTTCTCTTTCCCTTCGCCTTTCACGATCACGGTCTTTATCACGATCACCTCGATCGGCACGATCAGATCGATCACGGTCTCTATCTCTATCTCTATCACTTCTATCTCTATCGCGTTTTTTATCGCGGCGATCATCTTCTTCCTTTACAGATCGATGTCGTTCATTTCTATCACGCGACCGATCACGATGAGAAGTATGTTCGTCGTGTGAGCGAAAAGCTATAAAGCGATAGTATGACAATGTCATACATAGCAATAAAAAGAAGAAATAATTTTTATGATTTGAGTTTCATTAGTATGACCTAAAAAGAGAGTGAGAAGGTCCAAATGGATCGAATCTGCCCGGAATCTTTCATGCAAACATATGCAATAGGATCGAAGTTAAGCTGCGCTGCTTAAATAAAAAAAAAACAAGGGGATAAAAAAGAAAAAAAAAAAAAAGACAAAAAAAAAATTTCGTATTCTCAGATAAATTAGAAAATACAAAAAAAAAGATCAAATTTTGCCAAAACATCTTTGATTTTCTCTTGTTGGAACTATCAAAGGAAAGAGAACCCACTAAACGTGATAATTGACCACAATAAAAAGAGAAAAAAAAAAAAAAGGAAAAAGAGCGATTACAACATAACATTAGTTACTATTTTCCCAAAATTGTTCAGATAAAAAAGAATAAATAAGGGATATATAGAGATATATGTGAAGGCCCTATAGTTATATGTTTGTGTATAAATAAAATCTGGTTCTTTTTTTCCCTCCTTTTCAGCCAACTTAATCAACAAATAAAGAATAAAAAAAAAGAAAATAGGAGAAAATTCAACTTTGTTAAAAAGCACATACCCTTATCAGGAGTTGTTTCGTGTTCTTGTTTAATATAAGGGGATTCCATCTTTTCATGTTCTTGTTTAATATAAGTGGATTCCATCTTTGACAAAAAATTGCTAGCTAATTCTGAAGCTAACGCTGAGGATTCTAATAATAAAATAAAATCAGTAAGCAAGTTAATCTTTCAGTTTTCAAAGTTAAATTTAATAAACCTTGAGGATATTCTTGTGGTTCTTGCTTGATATGAGAGTATGAAGACGAATAATCGCCATCTTTTCTCCAATATTCAGTACTCATGGTAAAAAAAAAAAAAAAAACTTTAGAAATGAATTCAAATGAAATTCGAAATGCGAAAAATAATTGAAACATCCATCATGTGATATATACTTTATGGAGCAAAATTTCCGATTACTGGTGTAACATTTTAAAGTAAAAATGATTGTTTTTGATTGGCTTTTTATTGTATTTTTTTTTTTTTAGCGTTAAAGTCAGCAAGTCCAAAATAAAATAATATATTAAGAAATAGGATTCAGGAAATTGATTTAAAAACTTGTAACATTAAATCGTTTTCTCGTAATTCAGAATGTATATAAAAGAGACGTTTGGCATTTGTTTTTTTTCCAGACATCGTTACACCATAAACATTATTTTCGAATTGCTTCTTAATTTTCCAATTCGTAAAAACTCTAGTAGATGGTTCAAGTGATTTAATTTGAAGAGTTGTAAAATGAGGTCTTCCAAATAAGTTGAGTGTTTCAAAAGTTATAAAAGAATCGGGTGTAATTGAAGGCATTGAATTTTTTTTTTCAAATCCTTCCTTATCATGATTATTCGTTGGAGATAAATTTAAATGATGATAAATTTTTGCAACATAAGGAGAAACGCACCAATGAATTAGACCTGTAGATGCGGCACTTGTTGATATTACTACATAAATTTCATTAAATTTTTTAACGTTATTTAACATTTCGAACATTTAAACATTTAAACATTCAAACATTTCATAAACTACTATTACTCACAAAATAATACCATAATTGCTCGAGCACTTGTAACCATAGCAGTATCCATCATAAAAAATAAAGGTGTACTAGCAAAGGTAATGGCCAAAGTAATTATAGAAAAAGTTTTCAATTTTTTTGCGGTTTGAGCCAATGGACCATTATAGATGATATTTGAACTATCATATTTCAACGATGTTGATGTTGATGTTGATGTTTGATATAGGTGTTTCTGAACATTTTTTATTGGAATTATTGGGTAAATGTGAAAGGATAAAGTTTTTACATATTTAAATTGTTGAAATCTTTTAGAATAAACTGAAGTTAATAATTGTCTGAACATCCTTTGATCTAATCTTGCAGATATGTATTACAATTATTATTTTATTGGCATACCCAATACTTTTTTTTTTTTTTCTGAAAATGACGAGAATTCATTGGCCAATTTTTTTTATCATGCAGTCAGGGGTAACCGGTACCTGAATCTTGCTTACATTTATCTACAATAGTACGCATACAAACGTATCAAAATCTTCAAGATTAATTTATTCGCATCAAAAGATGCTCAAAATAAGTGGTTAGATAAATTTTATTAAAAACTCTTTTTGAATGGATCTCTTGCAGTATATATTATTAATCAATTGATTTAGAATGGGTCACCCATACTGCAAGAGATCCCGCGTATCGATGTATTTAACTAAAAATACATGGATAAAAATTAAATTTAAAATACATATATATGTACTAGGTTCATTCACGGCAAAATCACGCTTAGAATATATGAACATAAGTTATTGTTATCATAGTGTTCGCTTTTCGGTCTAATTCAAATTCGTGGTTATCCAATAATGATAATGAATTAATCCTGAGAATTATTTCCGGAATTACCATTTTAGGTACATTATTAGTTGATGTGCATAATGTACATGGGAATATGTTTGTATTTCGGGTTTCGGAATATTTGTGAACTTCATAATTCTGGCCCGCATTAGTAGCGCTACGTACCAATTTCTTCGATCCAATATATTCGACGAGACATTAATGACACTATAATATGAATTTAATAATAATAACGATAAAAATTGAACATCAAGATTTATATTTCAATTAACGATAATTTATCTGTATTTTATGACTGGGATTAGTCAGATTAACATGCGTATTCATTTTAGCCAAAGGTTTATTTGAATGGATTAATAACAACGATTTACACGTTACATACAAGGGGGTGATCACGGTTTCAAAATGCCAGATCATTATACTTGAATTGTATCCGTTAATGCATAATTCCCGCCAATTAAAAAAAAGGGGTATCAGTATCGGTATCAGAGTCCTCGGATTTTTCTAGCATCTAAAATAGCACAAGCAATATCACAAACAATCAAACTAAACTCGGTAAAAATTTTTTTATTTTGTGTAGAATTAAAATAAACAAATTTTGGTTGGATTTGTCGTAATATCACTAGTGCAATTTTAGATGCTAGAAAAATCCGAGGGCTCTGGTCGGTGTCGGTGTCGGTGTCTGCATCGGTGTCGGTATTAGTGATTCTCCACATACCGATACCGATACTATATACTTTTTCATCCCCAAGCGAATTTACCTTTACGTAGTGACATTTTACACCTATAAATGCATATGTTTTGCGATATAAATGATGATTTTTAAGACTTTAAAGAATAAAACTGTACAGTAAATCTTGCAACTAAATGGGTTCGAATAATAGTGAATACTTTATGATCTTTTAACCTATTATCTAACATTAACTCTAAACCGAATCAAATTCAACAGTGTCAACCAAATTTAATAGCACTCAAGGTTTACTTTTTTATTTTATTGCAAACGAGTTTTTCATTTAACATGACTGACATATTAACTAATAGTGATTAACTAAATTTCAAATATAAGCAGACATTTCTATATAACAAATTAGCAAATTTTCTAATATGATTAAATGAACACATCATAGATTGTCTAGCCCGCTTAATAGAGTGGACAAACAAAAGGTACATAGTTTCGAAGAATTGAACATATGGATGTAGACTGTTATCACGATGTATACTTGGTCTGAAACGAGTCCACAAACGCATTGGCAGAAAAATAAAATCCATGAATGTTTGGGATGGTGGACAATAGTCGTAACAAGAGCATAGTACACCATCGGCGATTACTGTACCATCTCGTGTGTAGAAACTAATATACATGTCATGCCATTCCTAAAATTGGAAAAATGTATGTCAAGTAAACAAAAATTTAAACAATATACCAATACATATCAATAATAATATTAACTGACATTTGTAACATCGTCAACAAGAACCGGTGTTCGTTGATTATCATCTAATATTAAGATTTTGGTTTTTCCAGGTTGTAGATTTTTGGCAAATGTTATCGATAAATCTTCACAGAATATGTAATGAGTGGTTGTTACTAGCAAACTACCTAAAATCAAACAATACATTAAACATTAGTTAATTGCTAATCATCAAAAAAAAAAAAAATCCAATAAAATAAATAAATAAACATTTATATATATATACAGTATACCAAAGTACCTTTAGAGCCATTTGGTTTGGTGAAGCCAATTTTAGCAAACTTGACTTTATGATCAAGCTTACCTATATGGCCAATGAGATATACATCCGAAAATTTGGCAATTCCGTTATTAATGTTTGATAGTATTTTATCTCCTATTTGAAGTTCAGACATTTGAATAATTCTACCAGATTCAAGCATGACTCGTGACCCTAACCAAAAACAACTTTTCGATTTAAGTTCTTTTAAAGAATCTATAATATTTTGAGCAGTTTGGTCATATTCTTGTGCCTTCTGCATTAAATTGTTCAATTTTGTAATGGTCTCATTTGTTATCTTTTCTAATATATCATGATCTTTTTGACGCTTTTCTTCTGCCTCCTTTGCATTTCGTGTAGCGTCCTCTAGTTTTTTTCTGATCTTTATGAAGATATCATTTGTATATACACCATCTATTCTATCAATTGTATCTAGTAGTTCAGTGGTACGTAATTGATGTACTGGATGATCAGGTGGAAAAAGTTCGGAATTTGGAGAAATGGCCCACCGAGAACCTATGGAGTTAACAAACATACGAACATCGGCGTTCCAGGATTTTTTAAGTTGGTCAGTTTTTTCCGTTTGCCTTGTATTGCAA
Organism: Cetraspora pellucida; assembly: GCA_910591915.1. Lineage (NCBI taxonomy): Eukaryota > Fungi > Glomeromycota > Glomeromycetes > Diversisporales > Gigasporaceae > Cetraspora > Cetraspora pellucida. The sequence continues at coordinate 9,156 of CAJVQA010003952.1, read as the reverse complement.
TGTGAAAACACTGCAATCATGTATTGCTTTGATTCCTCTCTGAGAAGTTTAACAATCCCATCAATAACGTCTTTTTGTTCCTTCGTGAATCGTTTTGCTTCTGCAAGCAGTTGATACAGACTTTAATTTTATACATAATAATATTCTTAGTTCTGCCATAAATATACATAATAATAACTCACCAAATACAAATAATATGGCCTTGATACCAGAACAACAATTTACTATTGTACGTATGATTTCCTTAGTGGTTGCATCGCTAATGTCATTTGTATCAAAAATTCCCGGAGTATCGACAACGTTATAAGATTGTCCTTTTGTATTAAGTAACGCAAATTTCGAATACTTTGTAACTGATTCCTAAAATTCTAAAAGTTTCAACTAAAAATCATAATTAAATTAAATTCAAATTTGATAATTATTCATGTACTTACAAAACTGTCTGAAACATCAAACATTGGATTTTCATTGTCATAACTTTTTAATAAATAATTTCCTAATGTGCTTTTTCCAGCACCTAACAAATAAATCAATATTAAAATAATGCAAAATGACAGAAATGAAAAAAAAAGATGTAACGAATACCTGTTTTTCCAACTATGAGTATAGTTGGAGCATTTATGTCTATTGGAAACGATTTGTTCACTTTCATAACTATCTAAGCTATTTTGAATGGAAACTTTTTTTCGCACATTATGCCAAGATATTTAAATAACATCGTTATTGTTGATGAAGATAATGGATCATGTCAAAGTCAATTAAATTAAATTTAACACCTTTCGAGCTAAATAATAACAAATGATTAGAACCATTATTTTTTAATACTTTATCAATTGCATCTTTTTATTTATTTATTATTTGTTACCAAATCTATGTATATGTTGTATATTATGCATCGTTTCAATATGAGTATATAAAGTCTATCATCGCGACAGTATTAGTATTGGGAACGCGAATACAGGAATAATGGTTTATTACTCTTAGTATTATAAAATACTCATCATTATTTTATCTTTACTAATGATTTGTCTATCTTACGCATCAAACAAACTCGTAAGTTTGTAAGAGACTGATAAATTTGGTCGAGTTTGTCAGACAATTATGTATCTGTGTATGTAAAAAGGTTGACTATTATCATATAATAAACTATTGTTAACATCTTTGATTGAATCACAAGATTTCACTTGATAGACTTACAATGGAAACTACAATATATTTATCAGGAAAATCAGTTTTATAATTTATCATTGAAGGATTTATCTCTATCGCTATTGATGAGAGGAATTAGAATAAAGTAAATGAAAAAATTCCAACCCAGATGACATAAAAAATTCTTGGACGCCAAAATTCTTAATAACCTCCCAACTGCTTGAAATACTCAGGCTGCGCGACATGAACAACTACATTTGCAACTTTGTTCACATGAAAGCATTAAATAAACGCCTAACGCTAAGGTAATGTGGCTTGTTAACGTTAAGCAAGAATTCAAATATATATCGATATCAAATGTCTATATTTATTCGCATGCCTTGAATGTGAAGCTTAAAATTTTATATTTGTATCGTATGATTCTTTGTGGTTTTCGTGGCTTATATTGCTTTAGACCTTTTTTTAATTCGCGAAAAATATACATACATATAATACGTATAATATGTACGTAAGTTTACGTCTAAAATTATGAGATAAAATATTTATATTTCTGGGCTTTGTTGTATAAGCCACCTCGTCATAAGCCTCAACACACTTGATTATTTAAATCTCTACGTATTAAAGTCTTTCTTGCATTCTTCTGTCTCAACCAATTTTGTTTTGATCACTAAGAAGAGTGCCGAAGAAAAAGATGAATAGTATCAAATTCTACGCAATTTCAATAATTCTATTCATCATGATATGTTTCGTTTATCAATATTTGCTAAGTGGCCTTGAAAGTATTTATTTAGAAGATGGTCAGTTTTAAAAATTTTCATTACATTCAAACGCGAATGACTTTTTTATTATCTATAACAAATTATTCTTCTATAATAAGGATTTGAAGTTAATGTCTTAGGATTTGATTCAATGTCATATGGATATCCACCATACCGTAACTATAGAAAGTACGGCAGAGTAAATTGTGATGATGCAGATACAGCAGATCCAGATTCTCTAAAATATTATGATTCTGAACAATGGTATGATGACTATTATTCATTACATGATTCTATATTTGTCTGAAAATCTTTTTCCATCGCATATCGATATCTATCGCTATGGTTGAATCCGGATTAGTGTAATTTTTTTCAACGAAAATTTTGTGTAAATATCCGATTATTTTTTTTTTTAAAAAAAAAAGTGTACTATACCCATTACACGATAGAGAATACTTAATGAGGTCAAATTTTGTTTATTATCGTCTTATTTTACATAAGTTTACATAAATTCTTGTGCATACATTTATTTTCTCTCGTCAATCTCTTAACCTCTATTGAATATTATTTATATTACTAACGCTAAGATTATTTATTGGGTTCATCAATGGTTACACATGAAATTCTACGAGTAAAAAAGAGAATTCATTTTAAGATAACCTGGAACCTTTTTCTTTTGGTTAGGATGTTATTTTTAGCTTTATTGGTTTTTTTGTGTATGTATTTGAAAACGTTACGTATTGGTTTTCTTTTTTTTTTTGGAAGTAATGACAATAGTATCTAATGCTGTAATGACAATAATACGAATATTAATGAATCTTAATGTCCGTCAAACAATATTAATTACCCAATAATATTAAATAATAATAATAATAATAATAATAATTCACATAATTTTGCAATGAAATTATGTTCTAATTATCGAAATATGCAGCAAGTCAGCCTGTATAAACGTTCCATAAGACTTAAGTTTGTTAAACGTACTGAGGTAATTTATTGTTATTGTGCAAATGAGATATACGGCGCACGGTAGACAATCCTACCGGAAGTACAGAATCGGTATAGGCAAAAATAAACTATATATTAATATGTGCTAGACACATTCACTACAAAACAATACTAATAGACTTACTTTAATAGAAACTAACATTCAGGATGTTTAACAAACGTACATATAAAAAGCATTGACATGCAGATAGCAACCTATGGAAGCAGCAAAAAAAAAATATATATATATTTTTTTGCTATTCTATTAGTCATTTAATAAAATTTTAACTATAAATATTGGTATAAAAGAAATTCAAAATTAAGAAATAATCGTGTAATAATAATGATCGAAACACAAGACTCCATTGCAATAACGGTTCCTAATTCTCATGATGAAAATGACAATAAAGTATTAAATGTAGCTCCCAAATCAAATGTAACGGATAGCTATTATGAGGATGAAAAGTCCGTACTATTACCTATCAAAGAATTAGTGCTTGTGTTCTTAGCGTACGTTAATGCTATATAAATTTGAATAATTCTTTAAGATACGTGTATTATAATACCATTGTTAATTATTTTTCAATGTTATCTTGAATAAAAAAAGATTGCTTCTTGCCGTATTTTTAGCAGGATTGGATCAAATGATAATAGCAACATGTTTACCAAATATTGTATCAGAATTTAATTCATTAGACCAAATAACATGGATCGGAACTGCCTATTTATTAACCTCAACAACTTCACAACCAATTTCTGGAAAGGTTTCTGACATATTTGGAAGGTATTAAGAAAAAAATGCTAAAAGTCTCGTAATATTTCTAATCATTCTAATCATTTTAACCATTCTAGCCATTCTAATCTTTCTAATCTTTATCATACGTTAATTGTTTAAAGGAAACCTACATTTTTAGTTGCTCTTGGAACTTTTATAATAGCATCAGTTTTATGCGGTGCCGCTCAAGTAAAATATACAAAATATATTTTTTCTTTTTTTTTACATTATATAAATAATTAATTTTGTCTTGTTTAGAATATGATCATGCTAATTGTATTTCGTGGTTTGTCTGGGTTGGTAAGTATATATTTCTGAATGCGTCTTACTCTTTTTTAAAAAAATATTCTAATATCGATATTGTTATTGTCATTGGATTCAGGGTGCTGGAGCAATTATAAAGTATATAATATTTATTGTTTATCATCACCGTTTTTCTTTTATATTATAACCGATACCAAAATAATCATTTTTGTACAGCTTATTAATGATTATAATGTCAGATGTCACTAGTCAACGTGATCGCGGAAAATATCAAGGTATTATCGGAGGAGTTTGGGGCATATCCTCAATCGTAGGACCTTTGGCCGGAGGCCTCTTTTCTGATCACCTAAGCTGGAGATGGGCTTTCTTTATCAATCTTCCAATTGGACTCATAACTATAATAATAGTGATTTTTTTCTTACATCTTCCAAGACCTACTGGTTCTTTAGGTGAAAAACTTAAAAGAATTGATTATTTGGGTTCTTGTCTTATATTTACTACTGTAGTTTGTTTATTATTACCAACTAATTGGGGTGGTGACACTTATCCTTGGAATAGTCCTCAAATAATTACTTTATACATTGCTAGTTTTATTTTTTTATTAATTCTGATTTATGTGGAAACTAAAGTTGCTTCTGAACCTATCATACCTGCTCAAATATTTAAAGTGCGAACCGCAATTGCAACTTTTATATTTAATTTGTTATTTGGGATGGTGTTTTACTCGATGGTATTCTACACCCCTTTATACTTCCAGGTTCTTATTATTATTACATCTATTATTACTACTATTATTATTATTACTATTATTATTACTGCTATTATACTATTATTATGATTACGATCACTCTTCTCTAACGATTGTTTTACTTAGGTAATGAAAGGTGTTTCAGCTACAGAGTCAGGCCTGTTGATATTACCACTTATTCTCGGATTAGTAATATTTTCAGCTGTTGCTGGACTAATAACAACATACACTGGAAGAGTTCGTGAAATTATTTGGATCGGTTCCTTAATCTCAGTTGCTGGTGCAGTACTTATTAGCATATTTTTTGATATCAGCTCGACAACAGGTCAACAAATTGGTTATTTGCTTTTAATTGGATGTGGATTTGGTTTGGTAGCTCAAACTACATTACTTTCTCTACAAAGTTGTGTTGAGATTGAATATTTAGCTACTGTTACTGCTATGTATAATTTTAGTCGCATTAGTAAGTTTTACTTTAAAAATATATATATATATATGTATTCATATGAATTATACATGTTTTTTTCTTTTATTATCTAACATACTTTTTTGAACCCTTTAAGTTGGTGGTATTTTTGGTGTAGCAATTTTAGGTGCAATTTTCAATAATGTACTTTCTGAAGGACTTTCAACCTATTCTCAATTATCTCCAGGAACATTTAATCTTGAACGAGCAAGAAGAGAACCATTGTATCTTTGGCAACTAACTGATTTGGATGTAAGACAAAATATCATGCAAATTTACGTTAATGCATTACAAGCTGCTTATAGGCTTAATATTCCTGTTTTTTGCGGTGCATTTCTTTCTAGTTTGTTAATTAAGGCGAGTTTATTTATTTACGTTTATTTATTTTTGTTGTAGTTATACATGTTATACTTACTGTAGTTTTTTTTTCAAATTATACAGCATTATGATTTAAAAAAGACAATAACACAGCAAAACGAAAAACAGTAATAAATTCTACGTATGGTCTATGAAAATAAATGTTGTCACAGGGCAATACATATTTAGAATGTATGCAACAGTCCAGGTGGCTGAAAATTTTTGATAAAATAAATATCTCATGTGAATATACTCAAAAACTGTTTGTTCACTAAAAAAAAAGTGAAATTAATTTATACTGTTTTAAAGTAGAGCCAACAAAAGTAACGCCAGATTTTTGATCAAAAAATAAAATTTTTATTATTAATTTTGCCCGCATATACATCAAAAAAAATTTTTTATATTTATTTAATACTTTACTGAGCGACCTCCTACACTTGCGATAGCGTCGATTCTTCGTGTCATTGAGTCTGCAACTACACGAAGAACTGACGTATCCAAATTTGACCATGCTTCCTGTAAGGCCGTTTTAAGGTCAGATTTATTTCTCAGGAAGTCATCACAGTTCTGAGTATTGTCTTTCACGATCTTTTAAATATTTTCTATGGAATTAAGGTTAGGAGATTGTGAGTGCCAATTCATATAATCAATGTTGTTCAAATTTAGTCAATCTGACACCTTATGAATTAGAGCATTGTCATACTGAAAAATTGGATTGGAATTATTTAACAAATAAACTGCAGCTATAAATGATATAATATAATCATTTAGAATCTTGGATAAATGTTTTTATTAATTTTTTGCTTGGGATCTTTGTAATCAGGCCTATTGAATAATTGATTGTAGAGGCAATTAATTGCAATTTTTCAAACTCAATTAATTAATTGATGGTGCAGTCACAATTAGTCAATTAATTACAAATTTTTTATAAAATCATGTAATCAGTTATATCATATATTATATTAATTTATTGTGTCAATATTAGTTAATTTATTTAATAAATTTATATAAAAAATTACAAGCCATTCAAAGGTACATACATTAAAGTAGTGCATTCAACTTTTCTATTTTAAAATTTACTTCTATAAATACAAAAGTTTTAAACAAGTTATATGTCAAAGTTTTTTTTAACCCTATAAATAATACTAAACATCAATGTAATTTATGTCTTCTTGGATCAAAACCAATAGCCAAAAAAAAAGATTTTGACTATACAAATTTAATGAATTATTTAGATGCAAAACATGAAAATTTCAAGTTGATTTATTAGTAATGTACTGTATCTAGTATTTTTTTTTTATAAAAACATTATTATTATTAATTATAGCACAAGTATGCATAATATTTTAATTAGTTAAGCCTTATTATAAAATGTCAGTTACCTTTTAGTACATGTAAAAATCCTGATTTTACTGAGCATACCAGTCTTTTAAAAGTATATATTTTAATGATTAGCAAGTATTTTAACAGCTTAGCAAATCTTGTGCAAGAAAAAATTAAAACTATCTTACTAAAAAAAATCAGAATTATGTTTGACAGATAGACAAATAGTGAAATTCATTTTGTTAGTTTATTTAGTGTTTATCAAACAGCTTATAAAGTCAGAAGCTTGGTTTTACTAGCATTTTCACTATTTGAGAATTGTACTACTCAGAGTGCAGATGCATATGTTAGATTCATTGAAGATATTTTGAAATTATATAATAAGAGTATTTGTGATATTCTGTTTTTTTTGAGAGATAACTGTAGTACTAATAAAAAAATAGCAAATGATTTAATCTTCTACTTTTAGAATGTACATCACATTATTTAAATTTAGCAGTTAATAACATTATTAATACTTTATTTAACCTTGTAAACCAAATTTATATAATTGTAATCATAATGTGAACTTATAAAAATTGTAAAAACTTGCAAAGAACTTCATTAAAGCTCATATTAGATAATATAACTCATTGAATAAGTATATTAAAAATAGTTAATTAATGTAAAGAATTTATTCTTTACATTATATAGGTTAATGGATTTTTAAATATATATATATATAAATTTATTTTAATTTTTTATTTATTTATTTTAATTTATTTATTTATTTTATTTTTTAATTTTTTAGCTTAAGATATTTTATTAGTAGAGCAATTAAATTTAAATAAAATTAATAGTTTTATTAATTGACTCAAATATTTTTTAGAAGCAACTAACAATTTACAAAATGAATCAATAAATTTAAACAATGTTTATGCTTATTTCAACTTATTGATTAAAGAATGTGCTAAACTAAAAAGTCAATTAGGAAGAAATATATCAATAATTTATGATTTTTTTTTGAAATTGCTGTAGTCAAAGTTTTATGAAGCCAAGAAGCTGGTCTGATATTTATTAAAAAGTAAAAACTTCAAGTGTTTATTGTGAAAGAAAATATTCAGGCAATAGTAGAAGAACCTATAACAATAAAAGAGCATGTAACAAAAAAAATACAAACTAGATAAATCTAAATATATGAATATAAATCTTATTTCTCTAACATTTAATGCAGTAGAACAATTATTTTCAATTGTTAAATATTACTATACTGATTTAAGAAAATTGCTTGACTTAAATTTTTTAAAAAATCTTTTGCTTCTAAGAATGAATAGTAACATGTAGTCAATTCAGAATGTTAATCAAGTTAAATAATATTATGTTTTTTATTACTATACCTTTTTATTCAAAAATATATTACAGTATTATGTATCATTATTGTAATTAAACAAGTTAATCAGAATCTATACTAGTATCAAATATGTAATGCAATTATTAGCAGAATAAGATTTTAAAATTTATTTAATATGCAAGTTTTATATAGATTAGCTGTATATAATAATAAAAACTCTTATTTTTTTTGATCTAACACAAGCTGACACAGTATTGTGCTTAACAAATAATTGTAATTATTTTATTATTAATTGGGTTTTAATTAATTTTATAATAATTTTGATTGATTTTAATTTATAATATATGATAAAAATTAATTGATAATTAATTTTTTAGTAGGTCTGTTTGAAATTATCAAAAAAAAAATTATGAAACTTATAATGTCATCAACAAAACATAATCAAATTATTGAAATCTTTTAACTTTTAAAATTTAATTGTAAACATTTATATTTGTATCTTTCATTCATATAATGTTATACATAAACTTGACAGGATTTTTTACCTTTCTTATATTCATTTTATTTAAAAAAATAATATATTTTTAATAGTAATTATTTTATTTTGTTTATACTATTTTATATATTCTTCTATATTATTATTAACAAAAAGATTTTAAAATAACAATACAAAAATAAAGTTCAATATTATATAAGATTTTGGTTATAGTCTGTATATTGCATTGAAGATTTAAATTCTTGTCTTTTCTTTAATATTTTTTTAATATAATAGTTTTTTTTTGTTTATTCAAAATAAATGAATATCTAGACTAAGATAAATTTTTGATTTTTTTGGTTCTTTTATATTTTTCTAAAAATCTTTGTATTATTATTTGAGTTATACTTAATTTTGTAAACAACTTGTTCAATACTTATTATATTGATATTGTTATCCTATATCTACTTCTTTTAAGATAGTAGGTAACTAGAGCGACCTTAGACAGTGAACACTTTTTGTAA
>CAJVQA010003951.1:0-18421 GCA_910591915.1 Cetraspora pellucida | reverse complement strand
AACCTGTAGGTTCCAAACATTAAAGTTAATAAAGAAAATTAGAGCGCCACATGCGCCCCACGATGTAATACATCGGGGATAGTTAAAAAAAAAAAAAAAAAAAAAAAAAAAAGCTCACATATATCTTTCTAATAACTCTTTCTTATCTAATTATATTATTATTTTTTCTTATTTTTTTTCTATATTTTATAATCTTTCTCTTAGATCTAACTTTTTCAACTCTACTTTTATTTTATCTAACCTATATCTTAACAATTACTCTTTAACTTCTTCTGATTGTAGTTCTTCTTTATTATTCTCTAATTTAAGCTCTCATTATCTCAACTTAACTATTGCTATACACAATATTAAAGGCTTTAATAAACTAACAAAAAGAGAAGACTAACAAGACTATTGTCTTAATAATAACATATCTATTGCTAATATTACTAAAACAAAAATCTTTAATAAACCTAATTTTTTTTTACAATAATAATCTTTTTACTTATTATTAGTCTAATTCTTCTACTTTTATAAAAAAAACAGTTATTATGATCTATAATTATCTTAACCTTATATTTATAATATTTATACTTATCTAGAAGATACTATAGCACTTAACATTTTTTTTTAAAATGATGTTAAGTTTTGTATTATTTTAATTTATCTTTTATCTACTGATACTGCTATTTATAACCAAACTCAAAATACAGTAATTAACTAAATTTAAAAAGCTTCTTAACTTCACTTTTATCTTATTATTTTTGATAATTTTAATATACAGAATTACATTCACAGTTCTTTTTTCAAATATTAACTCATTAATTTTCTTAATCACTCTAATATATATAATATTAAAACTCACTTTAACAATAAACATTTTATTAAAATTTGGATAATCACCTATGTAATATTTGTATTATGACAACTGTTACTAATAGTTGGGTTAGAATATCTGTAATGGTGGTCACACTAACATGACTGGCAGGTCATGAGGCATCTGTGCAATGTTGAAGCTATATAGAGAAATGCAAACTGACATATCAGGCAGTGCAAACACTAGATAAGTTCTTATGACTATGTAAATCCATTGAAATTGGGTAACAAGAAGTCCATTTGGAAAGACCTGAATAAAGAAATAGCTAGATCTTTGATGGTTCTACTGTAAAGGCTAGTCTGGCAAAACAAATACCTAGGTCTAGTACCTGGTTCTAGTAGCTGAATGGGCAAGAACCTCTGAGTTGGGAGTCTCAAAGGTATCACCAATCAGGCTGCCAAAATGAACTAAAGGAAAAGGATATCGAGCTAACCTGATATATCGATAGACTGATCATAGTTCTACATGGGCTATCTGGATTGGAAGTTTGGTAAAAGGGCAGGAGAAAAGACAGAAGTATACTAAAGTACTGGGGTTATCTGTAAAGTAGATGCTGGGGTTTAAGTGAACTCTACAAGGGCATAGTGGTTTAATGATTAGCCCTAACTGCAAGTGTTGGTTCTGCTATAGCAATACCTAGGTCAGTTGTAAAAATAGATACAAAAAGCTCTAGAAGGTTTACCTTGAAGATAAATTAGTTCTAAGGTTAAGATGATAATCTGGGCATCTGAGTATGACCTAGTAATATTAACACAGGTTACAGGTTTAGAGGGTTTAAAGTAGAACACCCAAGCAGGGGTGTTAGATATAGCAATTGGTGAGGAACCTTTAGGCAAACTTCTTAAATAGGTAATATAGAAAAGTTACATATATAGCCAATTGTATGCTCTTCTGTAGTGGTTCATTGAACCACAATACTGATAAGTGATTAATAAAAGTCAAAAGATCAAAGAGGTTACCTTAAAAAAAAAATAATAAAATAAACATTTTATTTAGTTCAATAATACAAGCAGCAGCTATATTAATTATATCTGAACTAATCAATTTAATATATAATTTCTTCTTTCCTATAGTCTTGATAATAGCCAAAACTTTACTTTAAATAATTACTTAATTCTTTCTTTTACTTGGATATTTCTATATGCCTATAGTAAACTTTTATATAAATATACAAAAATTAATTATTGCATATTTTTATTATTGCATATTTATTATAAGTTAAAAGCAACAATATAATCAAAATAGCAACAGACCAATTAATAGAGTATACATGAACAAAAGAGCTAAAGAAAAATGAATAAAAGCTAACAGAACTAAGAATACTTAAGAATCTAAAAATAGAACTAGTTAGAAAGCAAAAGTTAAAAGAGAATATTACTTAAAAAATAATAGAAACCTTGAAAAAAAATATATTAAAAAATAAGAACAAGTATATAATATATATAAATAGTGCAGCAAATAGACAAAACAAAGAAAAAATAACAAACAGAAACATAAATATAGAATGAATACAGATAAGTAAAACATAAGATTGGTTAGAAGAAGAGATAGCATTAGGGTAAAAGAGTTGCCAATGTCAATTGCAACAGAGTTATTAGCAATATGAGTAGCAATTTTGACTATACTAAAAGAGAAAAGACTAGAAATATTTACAGATAATAATACTGCAATTAGAAATATTAGTAGAGAATTAGAAAGTATAGATAGAAATAGAATTCTTAAGAGAAAAAATGCTTTTTAAATTATAAAGATAATTGACCTAGTTAGAAAAAAAACATATAAATAGAAAGGTTTAAAGTGAAAAGTTATAGCAAAGATAAATAGAATAATAAAGCTAATAGTCTTGTAAAAAAAGAAACAATAAGCAAAAAGATAATATATACAGAGGAAGTTAGTTGCAAAGTAATAGAGTATTATGTAAAGTAGAAAAACAGATAAATAAACATGCCTAAAAGACTTCTTTTAAGCTAATAACAAATGCTAAACTAGGTGCAAAATCAAAAAAAACTATAGCAATTAAAATTCTAGAACTGATAATAAAAGTAATTATCTATAACTGGGCATATTTTTAGAAAAGACTAAAATTAACAAAGAAGTATATTGTACAACAAGAAGAAGTGCTTTTATAAAAAATGTATTGGACAAACTTCTAATACTAGAGAAATTTAATAAAAGAAGGCCAGATTTGTATATGAATGCAGAATGCCAAGTATGTTAAGACAAAATCAAAAAAAAACACAAGGACATTTGGCAGCATGCAAGGGACAAACAAATCTTTAAAAAAGAATACAGAAAGTATCTATTGCAATAGCATGAAAAGGGTTAAAAAAAGAAAAAAAAACTAGAGTTCTACTTTATGTATTGTATACAATGCTATTCAAAAAAACAGAAACAGAAGAAATAGAAATGATAAAAGTACTAATAAAAGATCTAATTTCAAAAACAACTCAAGACAGATTAGTACAGCTTCTAGATACAAAAACAAGACAATGATTTGTAAACATATTAGCAAAAACAGCCTAAAATATCTTTTATGAACAAGTCTGAAAAACATGATATAAAAAGATTAATAAATGAAAAAAAAGAATAGAAATAATTAGCAAAATGAAAAAAACTCCAAAAGAGAAAAAAATTCAAACAAGAGAAAAAAGGCTAGTTAATAAGAAATAAAAAAAAAAGGCAGAAGAGAAGAAAAAACAGATTGAAGATAAAGTTAGAAAAACAATTTTAGAGCTTGTCATAGAAGAAAGAAGATCCTTTTATTATAAACTTTAAGTAGTTAGACAAGCAGCTTACTTCTGTTTAAAGTAATATAACAGGTTGCACTTAGGCACCATTAGGATAGCCAGATGATGCTAGGCTTAGTTATTAGGTACATCTATATAATTGCAATAATAATTTCAAGAATCTTAATAAAGTACTAGCATGACTGCTTAAGATTAAAAAAAAAAATTTAATTATAAAGCTATGATTACAGAGAACTAAGACTCTTTGCTAATATTTTATTTCAACATCTTTTATTATACAAAACTTCTATCAACAATACAATTAATAAAAATATTAAAACTACTTAGTACAAAATTTAATGCTCTATAATTTATATTATTATTTATACTATTTTTAACAAATTTCTTGCAAACATAATTATAACTATTAATATTTATTTCACAGTATTCTATTACATTTTTTTAAAAAAAACTTAGCTATATTATTAAACTTGTTAAAACTTACTTAACTCTTTAACATCTTAAGTATTAATTAAAACATTTTTTAAATTAACAAACAGTTACAATATAACCTTTAATTACTTATTTTCATCAATTTTTTTTATATCCAACTATGGTTTTAATATGTTTACTCTATTTGAAAACAAATTTATAATGCCTGTTATCTTGAAAAATTTTCTAACAACAGATCAATTAGACTACTGACAAAAGATATACTACTTTTATAACATATTTTACTTAGACCATTAATAGTATTTTTAATCATTACTACTAACCTGTTTATTTTTTAAATATAAATTATTTAACCAACTTATTACTAATTCATTATTTATTAAACAATATATTGGATGTAGTGACTTAGTGAAGTAGTTAAGTTGTCAACTCTCAAGTGGTAAATTGTGAGTTCAAAACCTATTAACAACAAAAATTTGAAAAACCATCTATATTATATTGGTATTATAAAAGGTAAGTGGTATTATAGCAACAGCACTTCATTGATCAGTTAGAATCAGTACCTGTAACATGATCACATCAGATGACTGGCAGGTCATAGAGCATCTGCACAATATTGGAGTTATATAGAGAAATGCAAACCAGTATCAGGTAGTGCAAACCCAAAATAAGTTCTTGTGACCATGTAAATCTGTGAACTGAAAAACCAAAGCCTACTTAAGAAGACCTAAGTAAAGACATAGCACAGATCTTCAACAGTACTACTATAAAGGCTAGATCTAGAAAATAAATATCAATGTAGAAAAAATTAGGTGGTAAGAACCTTGAGTGAGAGGTACTACCAACCAAACTGCCAGAAGTCTTGAACTAAAGAAAAAAGACCTTAGAAGGCAGATTCTGAAATACCAAAAACAAATCATAATTCTACTAGGCTATCTGAATTGGAAATTTGAGATCAAAAATAGAGGTATACTATAAGTACTAGGGATATGCTATGAAGTTGGTGCTAAGGTCTAGGTAAACTCTGCAAAGGTGAGCCCTGTTAACAAGAGACTAAATATTGGTAGTTATTAGCAGAAGGGCCTCCTAGAGCTCTACAGTCAAGTGATATACTCTGAAATATGTAATAGCTTAATAAATGTACAAACAGAGAGGTCACAGTTAGGTTAAATAGCACTTAGGTATATAAGAACTTGTGTGCTATTTGTTGATATAAGTATAGGAATCAGAGTGTTTAAATAGGTAATCTCTAGTAGATTGTAGATATGGCAGCTAGTATAGAATCTGCTATGCAGGTGAACTACTTAAAATAAACAACCAAAAGTTATACATATGACTAGTTGTATACTTACCTTGTACAAGTTATATAATCATAATTAAAATACAATAAAAGTGATAACTATGACCTTAGTATAAGCAAAAAAAAAAAAAACAATATATTCAATCTTATTTTTATGATTAAACTATACTTAAATCTATTAATAAAATTCTTTTTAATAATTTTTAAAAATAGCAATATTTTTTACTTTCTTATATTAATTTAACCTAGTATTAATTTCTAACTTTTCTATTACTAATAAAGAATTTCTTTAAACCCTTTTATAACTATCTAATAACAAAGTTTATAGTTTTATAGGCATTAGTTATAAAATGCTTAAAGATAGAGGTAATGTAGATTATTTGTTATATAATTTTTTTAGCAAATAAAATTTTATATATAAAAAAAACATATTATTAATTAAACTTTTTAGTATTATATTTAATTGTTACCAAAATTTAATAGTATATAAATTCAAATCTTTTAATTATTTTAATAAAATTATATAAATTATTTAGTTTTAAAAAAAATTATATATATTACTAAGTTTTTCTGAATTAGCTTATAAGTTTTTTAAATTATACAAGATTTGCAGTATATAGAAAATTTGTATAATATAAACAAAATTTTAAATATAAATCATATGATATCATATAATTTGCTATATAATTATTATTAAAAATAATCTATATTACTTCTATCTTTAAATATATCAATTTTCAATATACTTTTGCTATTACTACTCTTTTTAAGCATTGCCTTCTTGAAAATAAAATTTTTAGAAAATAAAAATATAGCAAAATTTATTCTATTTCTAAATAAAATACTTTTAATAGTGATCTTAATCTTATATAATTTATTAGTTTAATTAACATATTTGCAAAGTTTATACAAAAATTCTTACAAACTGATTTAGCTTTATATTTTCTTTAAACTCTATTTTTTTATCTTTTAATTATATAACTTTTTCTAATAACAATACTTCAACCTCTATTTATATTCTTAACAAATTTATTGAAGATGCTACTTGCAATTACAAAGACATTTGGCTACTTTCACAAGACATGAGCAAAGTATATGATTTTGTTAACTTTGTTTTTTTCAAATATTTACTTGTTTGTTTTTTACTTCTCTTATCTATTATTAATATTCTTTCTAATTTTCTTACTAATTATTATAATTAAGTTATTATCAATATTGGTCTTACTGTTTTTTACTCAATTCATAATGGCATTAACCAAGATAAAACAATTACTCTTCTATTATTACTATAATTTACTTATTTTATATATATACTTAAAAGTGTTTGACTATATTCTATGATTTACTTAAACTACTAATTTAAAACTTCAAATTTCAAACTTATTATAAAAACAATGTTCTGTTCTGACATATATGAATAGTACCTTCTGGGTTGCTTTCTTACAAATTAAGCTTTTTATATATTATTTATAGCTAAATTTTTCTATATTATAGCTAATATTCAAGTCAATTTTTCAAAATTGTCTTTTATAAAATTAATTATTATATGTTTAGCTCTTATAGTTATGCAAAATACTATAGACTGCTCTGTATATTGAGTTTAATTATTATTATCTTTGATTTTCTATATAAATAGGTTTGTCTATTTATCTATTTTTTTTTTTTTAAATATTAAGATGAGTACTTGTAACTCGAAATTTTATTAATAATATATTTGGCTAATGGTTGCTTTATAATTACAAAGGGCAATTATAAAAAGAGTGTACAACTAGCTACTTATACAACTTTAGTCATTGTCTAATTTAAGTAGTCTGCTCAAAGGTTCTACACTAGTTGCCATATCTGAAATCTATCTGTAGTGTCTTTATTTAGCCACTCTAGTTTCTGTATTCATCTATTTACCTCTACCTACCAATGTCTTGACTAATGCTAATGAAAATATATCATGGCTACTAAGTTTTTAAAGCAGTTCACTTATATAAAAAACCTTTAACCTTGTATTAAACTTTTTAGAATCTTTTGTATCTCATTCTTATAGCTAACCTGGTATTACTATAATCGAGACTAACATTGGTGGTCAGGGCATACCATTAAACTGCAATGCCCTTGTAGAGTTCACTCCAATTTCAGTACTAACTTCACAACATATCCCTACTACTTTGATATTCAATTCAAGTTCTACTAAGCTTCCAAACCAAATAGCTCAGAAAGGCAGATTATAACTATATATCTCTGATTTACATGTTTGTTAATATGTACTTTTTTTCTCCAGAATAGATTCTGGTGGCCTGGTTGGTTTCATTTGACCCCTTCTTAAAGATCAGCTCTTTACTTAGTTTCACAAGTTCTAGCTTTATTTTATAGGCCTAGTCTTTATAGTAGTACTATTAAAGGTTCAAATTACCTCTTTACTTGGGTCTTCCAAGTGGGCTTTTATCTTTCTACCTGGTTTCTATAATTTATATGACCTAAGAACTTATCTTGGGTTCATACTGCCTGATACTGGTTTGTGTTCCTTTATACAATGTTGCATGAATGCCTAGATCTTTCAGTTATGCTAGTATAATACAAGTTGCAAGTGTCTTATCCCACCCAATCATAAAAGACAGTTAACTATAATACAGAAAGAATTGCAAATTTTCATCATCAATGGGATTTGAACTCTAGACCTGCTACTTGATGGTTGACAACCTATTTACATTACTAGATCACTACACTCCTCTATTTATCTACTTATTTTAGTTTTCTTATTAATTACAATAGTTGTATTTTTTAATAAAATGTTAACTTTTTAATATTAGTTGTAAAAGATAAAAAACTTAAAAAAAAGATTATAAAAAAAGTAAATCAAGAATAGAAACTAGTTAAAAATTAAGATTAAATTTTTTGTTAAAATTTTTCAACTATTAAATAAACAGTATTATTAAAATATTTAATAATTTATAAATAAATTATTTTTTTGGTAATAATTTAAGTAAAAAATTTAGTATCAATAATATTTTTGTTAATAAATTAATAATTTTTTTTTTAAATAGAGACTATATATTATAGTTTTTAGCAATATTTGATAATAGAGAAAAAGGTAACAATAGAAATAATAGTTACAATATTTATAATTAGTTTTGATTTTGTTTTGTTTACAAACAAAGTTTTTAGCTTAATCAGCTAGTTTGTTTAGAGCTTTAACAAAAATAAGTTAGTCAAATAAAACAGCATGTTTTTTATTTTTATAAAATACTATAATATTAAGAGTTAAATAAAACTATATTTTATTATTTTAAAAAAAAGAATAATAAATAAAATTTACTTAAGATATTATTAAAAAGCTTGGTGCTATTATAGAATTTTTTATTATTAAGTATTGATATTTTTTTGTTGTTATAAATAAAACAATAGAAGTTAGCAATATAAAATACTTCTTTATATTATTTATTAAGTTAGGTTTTTAAAATATATAAGTTTATAGTTTAGATTGCAAATAAACTAGTCTGAGCTTTTACTCTTTTTATAATATTTTTAAAAATAAATTTATGTTTTATATAAAAATTTAAAATAAATATTTAATAAAAATAGAGGCATAATCTTATCATTAATATTAAAAAATATATATATATAAGTTTTAGAAAGATATTTAAAAAGTTAAAAAATAAAATATTAATGAAATTAGATTCTTAAAAAAATATAAACTTTTCTTTATTAATCTTAAAAGAAAATTCTTTACTATAGAGGATAGTAGGTTTCAAATCAAAAATTAAAATAATTAATTAAATTTTTTAGCTAAAGAATCCAGAATCTTTTAAGAAAAAAATGTTTAAAAATATTAAAAAAAAATGTTTAATATTAAATATAGCATTAAATTGAATAATGTGATATTTTTATTCAAGATTTGTAGTTTAAATAAAAAATTCAATTTTGAATTTTTTAAGTCTGAGTTGTAAATCTTTAACAAATTTTTAATAATTAATAGATTAATAGTTATTGGATAATTAGAAATAAAGATACACAAAATTAAAACAAAGTTGAAAATGTTTATAGGTCATATATGAATAAATAGTAACTAGTATTAGAGAAAAATTGGATTTGTAAAATATAGAATTAAGGAAAATGCAACTGATTGTTGCCTGAAAATACCAAATATCATAAAATATTGCATTACAGAAGAGGCAGAATAATTTGGCAAGACTAAGATGTAAGTGCAAAGTTTTAGTTTATTACTAAGATAGTTTTTATTAATATTTTGGCTAATACTAATAATTACAATTTTACTTAGTTCTCTTTCTATTACAACTCAAAGAAAAGATGCACTTATATATAAAAATAGTACTTCATAAAAAAAAGACAACACAGAGGCCCAAGATCAAACATTTTCTTTCTAAACTTAATGATTTCAAATTTGTTATTGTAATCGAGATCTTGAATGGGCTCATATGGCACAAACAACTAGCCTAATTTGGCAGATCTACCTTAACAAACAGCTATAGTTTCTGATTCTGCATTGTTATAGCATTGTTTCAATTGAGTAACTTGGCTTTCAAGTTTCTTGAGATACAATTAATATACAATAGTTGGCTTGTTTTAGAGACATTCTTGTTGTAAGAAGGCATGAGTTGGAGTAGCACTATGTTAAAGCAACTCTGATATCTGATTTGCTTTTAATATTAGTAAAACAAAGATTTCAAAATAATCTAGTTTGATGAAAAGAATAGTTATAAATTTAAAAACAAGATTTTTGAAAATAGATTCAAAAATATTAAAAAAAATAGTAACACTTTTGTCAATATTAAGATTAATAATATAAATGTAATTAGTTAGAAATTTAAACTTTGTCTAGCAATTATATAGATAATATGCTAGAATAAAGTTCTAAGTACAGATTAAATAGAAGTTAAAGGCTTAATTTCTTTACCAGAATAAAAATTATAAAGAAATTTTTTAAGATAAGTGAAAAATTTAAAAAATAATAATTAGCAGTTTTTTATTAGACTATATTTTTTTAGTAATAGAAAAATTTGCAAACTAATTATATATAGGGATAGATTTTGATTTAAGAACACTAAAGTAAAATTAAGTAAAAAGTTTTTAGTAATACTATTAAATTTGTTAAAGTTGCTAGAGTTATTGAGATTTAAGTTAAAATTATTAAAAATAATAATAATTAGAAGTTGATTAGTAACAAAATTAGTATTATTAACTGTAAAAAAAAAATCAATATGATCAAAAGTAACAAAAAAGGTTTAGTAAAAGAAAATAGTATTTTTTTTTTTTTTAATATTAATAGTAAGGCCATGTCTCTATCTTTATTGAATATTATTTGAAATTTTTATATAAAATATAAATTTATTTTTAAAAATATTTATAAAAAGAGTAGAAGCTCAAACTAGTTTATCTGCAATCTAAACCAACAGAAGTGGCCAAGGCTCACCTAAATTTGGATGTTTGTGATAATATATAAAAGGTTAGTTTGGTATTTTATCTATTGTATATATCAGAAGTTAATTTTAGAGTGAATTGAGTTAGAAAAAAACAATTAAGATAAATATAAAATAAGATTAGAGAATGAATTAAAAGTGTGTGAATAAGCTGTTAATCTTAAAATATAGTAAGAAATCCAAATTTTATAATATATTTGTTAGAGAAGTGTCAAAAATTAGATGATTTTTTAGGAGAAGGGGAGGTAAAAAAAGTTGAAATTATATATAAAGAACCTGATTATTTATATATTAAAAGAAGAAAAGAGGTAGGTCTCTGATAAAAAATAATCAGGTGATTAATAACACAGCCTTTAATTAAAATGAAATAAAAACTTAATAACAAGTGTTATAGCTATTTTTTTAGATAAATAATTTGAGATAATAAAAATAATTTTATTTGGCACTAGGCCTGATAAGGTTGAAAAGACTGATGATAGATCTACTGTATTGTGTATGATTATACAATACAGTTGTCTAATTTGGCAATGAAGTTTAGTTATAGTTTTGGAAGTGGTATCAAGTATATTTGTGTTTAAAATATGTTGTAATGAACTATTAATAAGGTTATATAACAGTTGGTCAAATGGACATATGTCTAATGAAGATGAGAACTGTTTTTATGGCATTGGTAACAAGTTGGTAGATATAAGTGATATTATTTGTGTAAGATGTGTAAAGTAGAAAGATCATTAAGTAGAATTTTAATTCTAAAGAATTTAAGAGCAAAAGATTGAAAGCTATGTGAAAAGTTTAAGATTTTTTGATTATTGTAATGTATTGCCAAGTGGCTTGTCAATTAATTTGGTTAAAAATTTTGATTCACTTTTGAAA
This sequence comes from Cetraspora pellucida, assembly GCA_910591915.1. Classification (NCBI taxonomy): domain Eukaryota; kingdom Fungi; phylum Glomeromycota; class Glomeromycetes; order Diversisporales; family Gigasporaceae; genus Cetraspora; species Cetraspora pellucida. The sequence goes on along the minus strand of CAJVQA010003951.1, from coordinate 6,784 downwards.
TTAGATTTGTGTAGTTCATAATATATAAATATGTATATGACAGATTATATGATTGCTGCAATAAATAGATAATTTTAAAGAGAAAATTTTAAAATTAGAGTATAAGATGTGTTATAAATATTGTAAGACATAAAAGTTAGATATAGTAGGTTATAATGGTTTCATGCTAGTTGGTTAGCAAGTTTGTTATACATGTTGTCTTGGTGTGCAGTTACTTTATGAAAAATGATTTGAATTTTGTAAGAGTTGACAAAGTTAATTAGTGAGTTCTATAATGAAAAATATAGTGTATGTGTATAAAATAAAGTTGTAAAAGAGTTCAAAATATTTTGGTATTTAGAAATTACAGATTGAGAGTCTGTATATATATTTATAATACTATTTCTAGAGACAGTAATAAGAGCAGATAGAATAGTGATAAGTTCAGCTTTAAATAAACAAGGTTATAGTTTTGTTTGAGCTTAAAATATATATAATATAGAGTTATTGGAAATTTGGGCCCATCAGATATCCATAGAGTATTGTAAGATATCTAGATCAATAACAAAACCATCTGTATAAAAGTGAAGTTCTAATAGATAAGCATTATAGTTGGCTATTTGTTGAAGATTATATGTAAGTGAGCAAGATTCAAAAATTATAGAATTAGTTAAGTAGCAATAGTAATATTTGAAAGATTTGGAATTTAACTAGAATGTTAAATTGCAATAGAGTATATAAGTAAGTTGATTAGCATTAAAATTAAGAGTTTTGTTATAAGTGTTAACTCAACCCAAAAAATCGAGTTAAGAAATTAGTAGAAATAATGATTGTACATTTGTTAGCAATTGTTTGAGACTTAAAAAAACAGCCTGAATATATATAGAATTGAATAAGTAGAAGACAATAGAGTTGAGTAAATTGTGATTCAATATTATATTGCCAATAGGTAATAAAAATAAATCTAGATGCAAAAGGTTGCCTTTTGACTTTGACAACAATAATTTGATCATCAAGTACTATAATAAGTTATGGTTTTTTGCAAGATGAGAAGTGTCCAGTTGTATAACTATAGTAGTTTGTTTCAGGTAAGTGTAAGTGTTGATAGAGTGTGCAATTGTAAAAATGGCTTGTAACTTGGTCTTCTAAATAAGTAAACCAAAGTGGTTGTTTGCCTTTTGGGATCTTGTAAATACAAGAAGAAATGTGTTTTTAGTCCAATAAGTATAAGTTATTAAATATAGTAAGTTGATCAAGATATAAAATACTGTAATGCTTAAGTTGTTTTTTGAAAGTTAAGTATTTTGAATATGAGAAGAGCAAAGATTCTAATGAGATAGAACTTTGTTGTATAGTGTATAGAATATTGTAAGTTAAGTTAAAAGTAAATATAATATCAAGATATTTAAAAAGTTAAATTATTTTGAAATTGGTAGTATGTTTGTTTGGTTTATCAATAATAGGATTCTTATGAATTAAGATACTGGTAGATGACCAAAGATTATTTTGAAGCTGTTAAAGCTGAATATGAGTTCTAATACCAAGAAGATTAGGAAAGTTAAGTCTTTTAATATAATTTGTAATATAGTGTTGAATTTGAATATTTTATATATTCTAAATATTATATAATTGAGAATAAAGTAGCATACTAGTAGGAATTGTATGACTAAGTTTGGCTTTGCTTTTAACAAGTTCAATATGGATAGAAGAATTTTGTTACATATGTTCTAACTTAGAACAATATTATGAATGTGATATTTAATTATAGAAATAATAATTGTATTGATAATATATCATGCATGTATATTAGTGATTTTTTTAATATTTGCAATTTTTATAAGATATAATGATTCAGCTATAATAAGCTTAGTTATTTTGTTTATTTGTTGTTAAGTGTAAACCAACATTCTAAAAACTTAAATAGTTTATTTGAAGGATGAAGATTAAGTAAATGATTGTTATAAGTAATAGAACAATAATTAGTTGGAGAGTTATTAGTTGTGAGTATTGATTTAGTAGGATTGATTTAAATGTTGGCCATATTGTAAAAGAATTCTGCTATTGACAGAATTTGTGAAAGTTTTTGTTATGAAGATGCAATTTATAAAGTGTTATCCATATAGGCAAGAACAGAGCAGTAAGATTTGAGTTTGTTAAATGTTTGATTTTTAAGATTAGTTAGCCAGAAAACTTTAGTGTCATATCTATTAAAGTTATTATAAATGTATGAGATAAGTGGGTCATAATATATTTTTTATAAAAGTAAAGTAATAGTTTCTTTTTAGTCAATACCATTATAGATTAAATATGAAGAGGTAAGGCCAAGATTTGTAATAACTTAATTTTGTTGATTAGTAAATAGATTAATAATAGTATTAGTAAAAATAGAAAGAAGAGTAAAATGTTGCAAAAAGTATTTAAGAAGTTCAAGATTAACTGAATCATAAGCTTTGCTCATATTTTAAGACAGAAACCAAATTGGTTTTTAATTGCATGATGTTTTTTCAGTAAGGTTATTGAGTATATGTATGAATATTGAGATATTATTGTTAGGCAAAGCAACATAATTATATGATAAAATAATTAGATGTTGTAAGAATATTTTATTGATTCTATTTGTAATAATCTTTGTATAAATTTTGCAAATATATTTGATAAAGCTTATAAGGCAAGTAAGATTAAGATCTCTATTAAATATGTTTTGTTTTAGAATAGGGTAAATGGACACAAATTGCTAACTCTTTTCGACGATCACTTGTACCAAAATTCTGCTAAAGAAAATTTAATTTTCTTTAATAATTTATAATTAAATATATCTTTTAAACTAAATAAAACTGTTCTTTATTATATTTTATATATACAAAATTTTATATCATCAGCTTAAATATTAAATAAATTAAATAACTATTTGTCAAAACACTTTAAAATCACTTTTACTCAAATTTAGTCTAGGAAACTTGTCTTGTGCTCTAAGACAAAGTTGTTCAGCTCACCTCTGGCTTCATTTTGATATAAGTTTCATTAAAATAGCCAAAAATTAGTCATTTTATGAGTAAAAAATTTTAAATATTTAATTTTCTTAAAATTTTCTAAATTTTGTTCTTTTCTCTTTACCTCCTTCAAATCCGGACCTCAAACACGTTTTACAACACCTTTTTTTAGTGGTTCACTCAACTAACTATCATTTTATAACTATTTCCCTTTTAGTTCTTAATTAATTAACACAAAAACAAATAATTACAAATTTGTACTTATTCTAAAATTATACAATCTTGTGTATACTTTATTTTATTCTTAGCAGAAGTTATACAAGCCCCACATTGTACCACAAGCCACACCAGCCACCAGACACAGCCACACTAGCCACAAAAAAATAATACAAAGTGTGCAACATTACACGAACTAAAAATTACTTTCTTTCGAAACTGTTATTACTCTTTTCAATAAAATTATAATAATATCAAGTCAAAATGCCTACCTTAATTACTAATGAATCTGATTCTTATGATTTAAACTATTATTATAATAAATATCCTGATCACTTTGGCATTAGAACCAAAGAAACTGATCCATTTACCTTATGCATCTTACCTAAAGATGTTAATCCTACAAATGCGAACTTAATAAACAATAACACTACTTTAAAATGCCAATTCAACCTATGCTATCTACTTGTCTCTGTAACAAATACTACACCAACTTTATCTCCAAACACTACAAAATTACATTACTACACCTCCTCATTAATCTTCTAGCTCAAGTACAATAGATATTTATTCAACTACAATAATTCCAAAAATCACTTTAATAACATTATTAACAAACTACCTAACTCACCTATTATTAAACAACAACAATAAAGTCTTCTATCTATCTCTTAAATTCTACCATCATTTTTTCATACAGACCTATCTTCTATAACAATTGTTTCACACTCTCAACATTATCATACATGCATTCTATGCAAAAAGAAAGATATCCCATATGTTCTTATTCAAGAAATATGTTATGTATTAGATTACTCTACAGCTATAATTTTTAAAGGCTTCCTATTCTACTGAGACTGTGTCCATAGCTTCCAATATACTAAACTCAAACCTCTTTCTCAAACTCAAGAATTTACTAAAGAACAATGTTCTATCTTTCATCTTCTCTACTTTTACAAACTTACTAAAGAAGAAAAAACCAATTTTCTTCAAAAACTTGCCCTTGGAGAAAAAGAAAAGAAACAAAACTCTAAACAAACAAAACAAAACCAACAATAAAAAAACACAACTAACTAACTCAGAGATACTTCTAATGACCTGAACTGGTTTTTTAACTATCCAATTACTAAAAACATGGAACCAAATACAAAACTTAATATATTGCTTGCTCAGCAACTTTTCAACTTTTTAAAAATTCATCTTCGCGAATTTACTCCTAGCCAACCAATTCCTTCTACTTTAAATAATACTCAACCAACTACAAACCAAAAACCTCCTCAAAAACAAAACTTTAATTACCTACTTAAAACAATGGCTACTGAAAAACCAGAATTTCTTACAAACTTCCTTCACCAATCTAACCTATCACTATCACCTCAACTTAACATTCCACAATATGCTTATATCTCAATACTTATAAACCTACTTACTAAATTTACTGAACTTCTCTTTACCAAACTAAACTACTTATACATTTTCTGTTCTCACTACTCAATTTCACCTCATCCAATCTCTGATCGGTGCAAAGTAGCAGTTAACTTTGCCTGACTATACTTATTTCTTTATAACAAATATCAAACAATTTACTACCAAAAATTTATTGAGAAACTAGAGCTTTATCCTCTTAGATTATCAATGAAATACAATCTTGAATATGATGCTCTAAAACCCTTATTCAGTATTTACAACAACAATTGCTTTACTATTACTGTTACACTTAATATTCCTAAAACCAAATTCATCAACACTTTTCAAATTCCATCACTCAAACCTTATATCCAAAACTTCAATACATGGTATGCAGACTTCTTTAAAGCTTACCAAAAACAGTTTACTGAAATTAATGAAGATAAAGTCAGAAACTATATTAAATACCAAATTGCAACCATACTTGCTAAGGAATGCAAAAAACTTCTACCTTCAGATTTTCAAATTACAGAACCTACCTCTCTTTAAGAGCATTCCTTTCTAACTACCAAAGCTGCACTCTTTTATGTTTATACATGCAAAAACAAAGACTGCAAACTTTTATCTGATAACACAGAACACATTTTCAAAAACATATCAACTCATTACTTTGACAAATCCTTTAAAACATTCCTAGCACCTCCAAAAGACAACACAACTTCTAAAACTATACTATTTACTTCAGACTACACAATCTTTCAACCAAACCAACAATACACAGCAATTTTTAACAAAACTATACCACTCCATACACTAAATGAACTTGCAATTAAAGCAAACCAAAAGTTTGCTGAAATTAACAATTCAGAAACTAATTCCAAATAAACTGCTTTTTATCTCTATTCTTATCTTAAAACTTATCTAAATACTGCAGCTAAAAATGACAGTATTTCAGATCTAGAACTAAACAAAGCCTTAGAAAAAATTTTTACACCTACTATTAACCCACATATTTTAGCACCTATAATTCTCTATTTTCATATCCAAAGTCAACCAAAATTCTCTATCTCTCAAATCCAACTCGACTATAATCTAAAGTATCTTCTAGAAGCAGAAAAATTTATTATTAAACACTATGATATCAAAATCTCTTCAATACAATATGATACTCTTCATGTCTTCAACTACTACCTATAGTTAACTTTTTCAATAAATCCTTCTATAGATAACATAAATACAGTTGCCACTTCTAAAATAATGATATTCTTTACTAAAAGTGTGCTATTTTTGGAAGAGAATGATGTAAGTAGGCAGGCAGGAAAGCCTATTTACATGAAGGACCAAGTTAATAATGGTCAGACCCAACGTATAGGGCAGACTATGGTATCCTCTGCAATTGTAAGAACTGAGTATATGGTGAGCACATCTATAGAAGGAAAAACTAACTTCTTAGATAACAACTCATTACATCTTTCTAAGAATTCCTTTCCAGAAAAATTTTTTATATCTACTTCTCAAAAATCACAAATACCTAACATTTTTATCAACACTTCAACAAACTTTAAAACTACTAATATTGATTATAAATCATCAACAGAAGATCCAAATGATACTATCAACTCACCAACTATTAAAACTATTAAAGGAAAAACCTTCACCCAAATTCCAGACCTCACAAAAATATACAATCCCTTAACATGTTTCAATAAATTCTATTCTTTTTATAACCTACAACTCCTATCTTTATTACAGTCAATAGGTTCATTTCTAAAATTTATTCAAAATGATTATCCAAATTACTATTCAGAACAATATATAAAAATTTCTATTAAAACATTTAAAAACAATATATACAAAGAAGCATATATTCATCTTCTATAGGAAACGAATCCTCTATCCAACTTCACTAACATTTCTTTTGAAAATCTTACAAACTTTCAAAATGTTTCACTTAAAACAAATTATACTTCAACAAGATTCAAAATACCTTCTCTCCCAAAATATCAAAACTTTCTTTTATCCACAACACCAATATCTCCTAAACTCTTCTCTATTATAACATATATAAACAACAACATCTCATTTTCTAAAAATTCAAATATTACAAAATTAATCAAATTACACTCACTAAATGTTAATGGTCTTCTTGATAACTTCAAACAACTAAGTCTAATTGATTTTATTTCAGAAAA
>CAJVQA010003950.1:0-18425 GCA_910591915.1 Cetraspora pellucida | reverse complement strand
TACATACTTATATTCTTGTAGTACATATGTTACACAATACTATCGGTTTTTAAATAATACAAAAATTATTAAAAATGCAAAAATGTAATTAATTTTGATTTTTAGCATTTAAAATAAAAAATTATTTTAATTAAGTTTACAACGCTATTCTAGACAACCAATCAGATTTCAAGATCGGGTATAACGTTATACGATCAAACAAGTATTCGTATTGCCAAAAAAATCGTTATTTGCTTAAGAAATCACCTTCCGTGCTTTAATCAAAAGTTTTCCTGTGCTTCAATCTTATGGGACTCATTTCCATGTTTGATCATATTTGTTGGATCGTTTCATAATACCGAAAAAAATAGAAAAAATGTCTTATACGTATAGTTATTCAAAGTTATACAAAGTTGTTTTATTCATAAGTCGCGTATTTATGTATTCGTATTTAAGTATCCGTCGTATTTCCGTACTCGTAATTAAATAATTTAAAGTGATAGTCATCGACTCTTTCTTCTCTGCTAATAATTTCCCTAAAATTCCTTATGGGCGATAAATTTAATTCAGAAAATTTACAGAATTCTTTTTCTGTCGGTAATCATGAGATTCCTATTATTTCCGTAGGTTCTTATGGAACCTTTCATGACTACGGTTCCTTTGCAAAATGTTTTTGTAATCAATGTAGTGGTCGTCGTGTTCCACTTTACACTTGTAAGAGCGAAAGTTGTAAAATTAAATGTCCACCTCATACTAGGAAATGTTCTGAATGTGGAGATCACAATTACTTGGCTAGGCGCAGAATTAATCGAAAATATTACGATAATCGGAAATCCCGTTTAAATTCTAAGAATCCTATTTCTTTCAAAGAGTCTTTAGTAAATAAATCATTTGATTCCATCAATAATATGGGTTTGCCAGAAATTTGGAACAATGCTTGGTCGGAATTTCCTGAACATCAGTAAGTTCATCTCTATCCAATTCGTATGTTGCTTAACGATAAGTAATCGGTTACACACTGAAATCCCCAAAAAATCACATCTCTATCCAATTCAACGACAAGTAATCGGTTACACAATGATATCCCCCAAATCACATGATCTAAGATACGAACTATCAAAGTAAATTTATATTTATATTCTTTCACCTTTTTTTATTCTATATATTACTGTATTACTAATATTGTGTTATAGTTGTTCTGCATCATCTATCGACTATTGAATTATTTTTAAATTTTAAAAATAATATAAGCTGCAGTAAACCATTTATTTTTCTATAATATATTTTTAGCGAATATAATTATTATAATGAACTACTTTTATTTTTATTTCATGATAATAAAATTAATATCAAAGACTATTTAAGAACTAAGAAAACTTTTTGCATACGAATAATGTGTATCAAAAATTATTTAAACAATAAAGGTAAACTGAAATTTTTTTTTCAAACTTAAAGACGATATAAAAATCATAAATCAGTTTAATGAGTTTGAAGTTTATTTTGCAGTTGATGAATATAACAACATTATGATTTAAACACAAAATATATTTCTTAAAGAATGACATGTGTCGACAAGGTCTATGATTGGCGCAGACATAGCCTAGTCATACGTAGCCATATATATTTTTTGTATATTTCATATGAAAGAGTTCAAATAATTTTGATACTATTTATTCTTATATTCCCTATTGGATTTGATATTATCAAAACTGATTAAATTTTTTAGTAGAACATTTTGAAAACAAGTCAATTTGAAAATTTTTGTAATAACTCCCATTCAGAAAAAAAATTTTTATTATAGTTCTATATTTATGTGTCGCTCGCTCTATTGTCTTTTCATTTGGTTTATAATTACTGACATATATAAAATCTTTTATATATGAGTATGCTTGAATAAATTATCTGATATTTTGTACTTTTTAAACAAAAAAATTAAATCAAAAAATTTACTTGATATTTACGATATAATCACAAACCATGACATTCATTATTTTTACTTTCGAATAATTTCAAGTTTTATTTAATGACATAGATGAACAATGGTTTTAAAAAAAGATTCTAATAATAATTTATACAAATACTAAATGTAAAAAAAAAAAAAAAAATCGATATAACTTATGTAACTGATAAAATTTTCGTCATATATAGACTAATTATATTAAATCACATATATTAAAAAAAATACATATCCCATTAAACTGTTAATTTAGCTACGTATCTACTACGATTTAAACTACAATTCAATATAATTTGATAGCTTAATCACAGATCAATCATGAAATTTCCAGGCAAATTTGTCTGGAAAACAGGTTAAGGGATAATATACATAAATGATTTTTGTGATTCGTCATAAACATACCAAAGTGCAATTGTAAGTATAATTTATGAATTTCATTACGATGATAAGATTTAACTCAGTCATTTAGCTTTTACAATCAAAAAAAAAATATTGGATGAGTTTTATTTTATATAATTAAAAAAATATATATTTATCACACACTATAGTACGTATTTTGACTGACATTTTAAAAGTATATAAATGGTTTTTTTTGCATGATATGAATATATAAGAGTGATTGATTACAAAGTATAGGAAAAAAATTGAAATGGAACTTTCAAAGGATAAAATTTCGGTATCAGTCACAATGAAACTTGATAAAGGTAATGAAATTGTTGATGGTACGCCAGTAGATGCTCAAGAAGTTTCCAACCCTGCGATACTTATATTAGGAAATATGGGTAAATACATTATCGTTATGTAAATTCTAAGTGATTATATATATATATGTTGGGCATGTTGAAAATAAATAAATAAATATATTTATAACATAGGTTCGGGTAAAAGTACTTTAGGAAATTGGTTTTTTGGATTTCAAGGAGACGATCCAAATGCAACATTTAAAACAGGATTTTCTATAGTAGTAATTAACCATCAAAAATATATCGATATTTTTATAACTGTTTAATTATAAACTTGACTCTTTATTACACTCTTTATTATCATGAATTAGGAACCCATTACTAAAGAATGTCAAGCGGGGTTAATTCAGATTAACAAAAAAATTTATAATCTCATCGACATATCAATAGTATTTAATAAGAAGAATATAAATGATATTAGGAACGATGTTGAACTAAAAAAGCTTGCTGAAATTATTCTCATTTGTTCATATGGAATTCAAGCAATTATTTTCGTTATTGGTATGAATGATTCTTTACAAAAAAATTTTACACAATAAATAATTCATAAATAAAATATGTAGGATTTTTTTTTTTTTAACCAAAAATTTATTTCATAATAAATTATAGATATAAAACAATATGAGAATTTTTTAAACACATTCAAAGTGATTAAAACATATCTTGGTGACAAAGCGGTCGAACACACAATTATAGCATTTACTAATCTTGGTAAACAACAAACAGAAAATCCACAATTCTCTAAAATTCTCAATCAAGAAATGAAAGATCTTTTGACATCCATTGATAATCGGTGGTTTATTTCACCTAACCCAGAATTATATCAAAAAGATAATGAAACTGTACATTACAATATGAAAAGGGCCAAGGAATTGATAAGTAGATTTAAAAGTGCATATACTATAGCTACGTTTAATGAAATTAGAGATGCAGAGGATAGAGAATTAGAAGTTCTTAACGTGCCAGGTGGTGGCTGTTTCAAGCTTGATACCAGAGTCATGCTTATAAATAAAAGAGTTGTTCCAATGTCATCTCTTCGCATTGGAGATCAAGTATGTTGTGGCACAATAAATGGGATGTTAAAGTTCTCGAAAGTTTGTTTAATCGCTCATCATAACTCTGATAACTCTGATAATTCTGATGACTCGGATAACTCTAATAACTCTGATAACTCTGATGATAGAGTTGAATTCTTAAAAATTGAATTTAGAACAGTTGATGGAACCGAAGGTAAGTATATCTTAATATAAATTCAGTTATTATATCATATAATTTAAATACTACATCATATTATTATCGCAGGATCACTTTATTTAACAGCAAAACACCATATACTTGTTAATAATAAATTTGATTATGCAGAAAGCTTAGAAAACTTGGAAATATTTCAAGGGAGATATCCCAAGCTTCAAGTTCTTATTGGCAATCGATTAATTCGAGCTTACGTTATTAATTGTTCTAGAGTAAGTATTTAAATATATAATGTCGTATGAATCTAAATTCATCTAATCATTATATTTAAATAGGAAAGACTAAGGGGATACATTACGATTCTTACAACGTCTGATACAATCATTGCAGATAATGTTCTTTGTTTTTGTTATTCTGTTGGACCGCTATTACAAACTGCCATTCAGTTTTTACTCTTTCTACTTTTGCTTTTTACAAAAGTAAAAAAAAGTACTAGTACTGAGAAAGAGATTCACTCATACCTTATGTTTTTTATTGTATGTATACTATATTTTCAGTGAAAATGGGTTAAATACCTATTTAATTGAATTCATTAATTAAATTCATTAATTGAATTCATTTGAAATCATTCGCTCTTGATAATCTAAACGAAGATTTTCTGTGAAATATTTTTAGTTTAAAAAAGACATCAAAATGAAGTGATAAATTTTATGAACAATTTAATTCTAAAAAACATTTTCTGACACAGCAAAACGGTTGCTACTGTAAAAAGAATGAGTGTCTTAACATATTTTAAACAAGGTTAACCAAATTTATAAAATTTATTTTACGGTGGTTAAATAAATTAGTAAAGGTGATTAAAAAATTTCTTTTTTTTTACATTCGATTATACAATGTATATAAATTGAAAAGAGTGTGTTTTTATTCTAGTCTATATGGACTATGCTTTAATGTATTATAAAAATCATTCAATTAACACTAAATTCAGAAAAAACCCACCAGCATATTAATCTACTTTTTTTTTTTTTTTAAAAAAAAAATCCAAATTAGAAAAGAAGCATTAATGCCAAATGTTAATTTTTCAGAGATTAAGAGGAAATAAGATGAATTAAAAGGAATTAAAAGGAATTAAGAAAAAAGAAAGAAAGAAAGAAAGAAAAAACTAAATTCCATGAATTTCATTAATTCTAATGCAATAAACATATAGAATGAAAAAAAAGAACAATAAAGTTGATGCAATACCGAAACCACCAAGTACCCATCTATAAGGAGAAGTATTAATAATATCAAAATAAAGTATATAAGCCAAACCAAGAGTAGAAGCGATCAAGAATAAGAAAAAAGCTATAATGATTTCAGTAAAAGATCTTTTATGTAATCCACAAATATATCCACGTTCTAAATCATGTTTATTTAAAATAGTTATCTTAGATTCACCAGTTGAAATTTGATATTTTGGAGGAGTTAAAGAATTGATCAATTTATTAAGTAGCAACATGTTTTTCACGATATGTTCATTCTCTTTATGATTATTCGTCATACGAAATAGATCAAGATTTGGAGCAATTATCCAACGACCAGAAATAATACCACGTCTACCAACAGTTCCTCTTAATTCAGTATTAAATGTTGTTTCCATGTATTGTCTTGAAATTGTTTGATTGTATGTACCTTTTGTGAATACTATTATTATGATGCCTAGATAAGCATTTACAATTTGACGAAAATTTTCTTTTTGAGTTTTAGACATTCTGGTTGATTCTTTAAAAAAGAAATCATAATAAACAATAAATTAATCATTTAGTATAATTTAGTATCATTTAGTAAATAATTTTAATTAAAAAGATATATAAGAAATTAAGGAAAATTATAAGAATTTAAATATTTAAACACGAACCTAAAACCAATATAATTGAAACAATTTCAAGGTACTGATCTATACTTTGAATTATTTCATCAATTTGTGATATAATATCAAGACTTGATTTATCAGAAGGTATTAAACCCGGAGTATCAATTAAAAGATAATCTATTCCATTTATTTTAATTGGATATGGTTGGACTTCACCTGATTTCTAAAGTTAATAAATAAAACAAAGGTTATAAAATGATATTTTATAAAAGATATTGAATAAAAATCAGATAAATCATACTAAGAATATCAAGATACCGTAAGTGGACCACCATCACGATGTCTGTCAAGCATCATATTAGCCACAGTACTTTTTCCCACACCTATTAGAAAAGATAAATTTCATATATTAGCAAGACTTTTTTTAAAAAGAAATTTTTTTTAAGCAAATATTAATAATGAAAATTAAACATTTTATAACTTATTTGGGAGACAGACCAACTTCTCCTATTATAAGAATTGCAGGAAATCTTTGCTGTTTCTCGGATGGTTCATTTTCATTAGATTCGTCAGAGGTAGTCGAAGACATTTTTTATGATATAGGAAAAAAAAAAGCAAATATAAAAAGTATTATACGAAATTATAATGATATAATCATATTATATATTATGATTAAGAGAATATTAAGATAATAATAGTAAGAGAATAAGAAGAAAGAAAAATTTTCCCACGTAAGAGAACAGTTTTTGTTTTTTCGAGAATCAAATCTTTTTTAAGAAACAGCAAATGATGTAATTATTATTTTTTTGTTTTTGTTGTAAAAATAAACAGATCCGGAGTATATCATGTGTCTAATGATTCCAAAATAATTTACATGATTTTTTTTAAGGACCTAACATTGACATTTACTGACATATAATTAATAAATGGTAATCCTTATTTGCTTTTATAAGCAACAGGTTAGAGACTCGATGTTAAGGTTTAATAGTTGGTTTCACTATCTTAAGTAGTGGATTTGAGTAATGTTGTACAATTTTGGGATAAAATTATTGGATAATACGTATCTAATAAAAAATAATTAAATTAAATTTAATACAGTATGTAATTTAATAAAGAATATTTTTGAAATTTTTTATGAACAATAAGTATATAAGAATATTCTAATGCTAAACATATATATATATATATATATTTTCGTAATGAGAGCGAGAATGATTAACCGTAATTTATTTGCATAAATAAACGCAATATTAAAGATCAACAACATACATATGAACTAAACTAAAAAATCGTAAAGTCGATATTTAATCCGGCGATAATAACGGTATCAGAGTATCAGATCGTAAAATTCAAGAAACTTTTAAAAGGTCAATGTGAGTTGGATTGAGATTGAGATTTATAAATTATCAATAATATTATTATCTAGTCACGCAGGTATATTTGTATTTTATCACGCACATTATGTGTTAGGCACATTATTTATTAGGCACATTATGTATAAGAAGCGGAAATATAATGCATTTAGTGGTGTTAATCTTCATGTAACCCCTGCTTATTTACGGATGTATCCTGATTCTCAACATTTATAACCGTAAGAAATAAAGTTCATCAGCTAAGAACAGGATATCGCATTATCTTGCTGCTCAAGTCCTTGCATATGCTGTTGATCGAATTGCTGTTTGATCGAATTACTGAATCGAATTTTTTTTATCATATAATTTTATAGTGCGACGATGTAATAAAAGAAAGCAAATAACTTGAGTATTAACAAGTGGAATTGCATGCCAATCTTTAAATTCTGATATTATGAATCAATGACCTGTTTGAATCATCATAGCCCAAACTTGAGTCGAACCGACTAAGCTTAGTTGAGTCAACTTGAATCAAAAGTTATTTTAATTGCAGTGTAACCATATAGATTTATTAGAGTCTTTTTTAAGTACGTGCGTACGTATTCGTATGCGGTATGTTTAAGTGCCAGATAATGATAAATCACGATTTAGTTAATATTATAATTTTCGTAAAATTAGATGAGATAGTAATACATGTATATGAATTAAAATCAATCATTTCTATATTAATATAAAAAAATTATTCTAGTCTAAAGTCAAACAATTAACAAAACTACGTATTAAAATGTCAAATATCTCATACTGTTATACGTTATGCCATACTACGTAGCACTCGGCCCAAATTTATTTATTTATTAATGACTAAAATTAATTATGTTATATGTCTTAACTATATATATATATATGTATTAAATATTCTTATTAGAAAATCCTTTAATTCACCAATTATGAGCAATTTTAATTTTCGAGATATGGATTATTTGAGTGGGAGTATGATAAGGAAAAAAGTTCCGCCTAATCTCATTATCATAAGTCATCATTTGCCTAGCTATATAAACCATTAGCATTAATTTTAGTAATTTATAACTACTATATAAAGTAATAGGGTTATATAAAGTAATAGGGTTATAAAAATAAAAGGAGTTGGTTATAATCAATAATGAGAAAGAAATATTATGCTGCACTTTAACCACAATTATCATAAATGTAAATTGTTCATTGTACTATAATTAGTTTTATATAGGTCAAGAAAATAGCATAAAATAAAAATGTATCAAAAATAACTCAACTATACCGAAATATCAAATTGTTACGGTTACACGACAGTTATGGTGTAATGTTCCACAAAATGGATAAAAACGGAACAGATAATAATCAACGTTAGCGGTAGGACATTAAATTAGATACCAGATTCAAATTTCACGTTCAGACTTTGCATTAGCATAAATCGAGAATGCAAAATGCATATATTTCAAGTTTCTTATTGTAACTATTCCATATTTGACATAACGATAATCTTCAAATAGTACTAACACAAATCTATATTATCGTTATTCATTATCTGATGATATTTATGTGTTATTATTTATGCATCAAAATGATGATTTAAGGCTTGTTTATTGTTTATTATGAAGAAAAGAAGGCATTTTATTCCATGTTGTATATAGTTACTTGTTTTTTCATTTTTTAATTTGCAATGATTATTTATGCAATGATTTTTTGTTTGTTAAACATATCGATAATGCATGCAATTTGAATATTAATAAATTTAGGTTGAATGCAAACTCTAATATATCCAGAATTTGGTTTTAAAAAAATGCATTGCTTTGTGGTCCCGGGTAAGACTTATAAAGTAATGCATCTTTTTTTTTTTTTTTTTTACAAATTTATTCTTATTCGTCGAGGATGTACCTAGTAAAAAGACGATGATATCATCTTCGCGCGAATTGCATCATATGACCTCATATCTCGCGTGAAGTAAATTTTCAATTAAGAAAATCCTAGCGACTAAATAAATGCTTGAATGTGTAGATACTTATATATATATAAATATATATATATATGTTTTTTTTTATTTATGTAAATGAAAATATCTATAATGCAAACAATAGAATGGGTTTAAAAAATTTTTTTTCTTTCACACTCTATCAGTATACCCACCAAAAAATGGTGAATTATTGAGGTATGAAATAAATGTTATATAAAGTAATCTATAAAGAAAACCAACTCATGTTAACAGGGGGAATTTATTTCATTCTTTTCACTAGAATCCATTTCATTCGTTTTACTAGGATCCATTCTATTCGTTTTAATAGAGCGATCAATTGAACGTGCACATCGATCGATGAAGAAAGGTGAGTAACATATTGAACATAAAAGGGCCCATAAATCTGTCCAAAATAAAAGCAGTGAGATTGAACTCACTTGATCTATAAATGTGTAAAAATAGAAAAAGTGTTCTACTAATAAATAAGCTGTTGTTACGATAATTACTAAAAATGCTCCACAACGATGTTGTTTTAAAATACAACTAACACAAATTATGATAATGATTAAACATATTAAAACGATATTAGAAACGAAAATTACTATATCACATGCGAATTGAAATGATTGAAGTGGTGATTTGAACACTTCATCTTTTAAACTTGCAATGGTACTAACGATACATCCTATTTCTATGATTATGAAATATGCTAATATGATTATTATCGTAATTACAAAGAATGCTGCTTTTTTGTTTTCCCTCCCACGAATAACTATCAACAAAATGAATGTCAATAACAACACTAAGCACATGGCACTCATCAATAAAATTGTTCTTAGTGTGTTCCCTTCTATTAAATAAAAAAATAAATAGGGAAATACCACCATAAAATACATAAAAAATATTACTCCAAAGATCTCTGCAACATCTTTAGATCTACAAGTTGGATCTGTATTTCTAAACTTGAAAATTAAGAATATTGACAAGATAATAACAAGAAGCGTTGTGACAATGATGTACGGAACATATTCCACTACTTCAAAATTGAATAATTCCGAAGCTGTTAGGTTTGCTGTGACATCCGAAATGATGCTGGCCAAAAGAATAAATATTATCGCTAATATTTTGTCTGTCATTTTTTCAATTCGAGTCTTTCTTTATTTAATTAAAGTTATTTTCTGAAATCTTATATTTATGAGAAATATTTCTTAGATTGTATGAGAAAATAAGAAAAAAAAAACGTTTAAAACCATACGATAAAAAAAAACAAATCTTATATGCTTGTAAAACAAACCTTTGTTTGTTGTAATAGTATGAAATTACATAATTTGCGTTACGTTTCTATTTCTATTCGAATTTCTATATATGTTTAAGTAATACTTGCACACCATTGACGTTTTTCTCAAAGTCCGATTATCCCGTTCTTTGTTTCATCTTCTTTATCCTTTTCCAACTTTCTGTGCTGAACGTCGAATTTCCATGGGACTTTCAAGTATTTTGTTTCGGTTTATCATCATAAATCATGTTTCAGTTCATCATCATAGTTTAACCCCCTACCGTAACACTTTATTACAATTTAAAATTATTATTATTATCCTTTATTATCTTATAGCTATGATTCTCTGTGTTTGTTATTAGTAAGTTACGAATATTCTACTCTGAAGATTTTTGGTGTCACTGAAATTAGCCCCTGAAATTAAATTACCTAACGAAGCTTAGTCATGTCACAAAAAATATTGTTTGTTCCATGATCTCTAAGTCTGAATAATATAAAGGAAAAAAAATCTTACTCCTATTAAGTTCGGATGGCTTGGAGATCGTAAGGTTAACCTTTTTGGTGGCTTGACTAAGCTTCATGTCGGATAATTATCGTTATAAATTTATATACCGTGAAAGAGTGTCCAGTAGTGTAATTTCTATTTATAACTTGAATGTTATTTCACAATTATGGTTTACAGTTACGTACAAATTCAAAAATTCCTGTACCAAGTAATTCATACATGGTTAATTGTTTATTTTGTAACCATCAATCTGTATACCCGATACGTAATGGTTATACGTATTGTTTAAATCTTACTAATAAAATTCCGGTACGTATTCATACTGTATAGTATTAATTTTATTTAATTATAATGGTTTTTTTTTTTTTTGCTAGAAAAATTATAAGATTTATTAATTTACACCAGTGTATGAAACACGGATATAATTTGTAGATCAAAATTTAAAAATAGATTAACGTCAGAATAGATCGGAGTTAGAGTTTGAGTGTAAATTATAAGGTAGATATGCCTAATTTGGCGCAGTGCCTAATTCGGCGCACTAATGATATCTCATGAACTGTTGATCGGAATTACATGATTTTGGTGCCATTCGATTCGTTTAATTGAGACGAATCGAATGGTACTAAAATCATGTAATTCCGATTAACAGTTCACGAGATATCACCATTTAACTAAAATCAATTACGCAACAATTTTTAAAACACGCTATGCGCAGTTTATTTTAGTTAAATGACGATATCTTGCGAACCATCAATCAGAATCGTGTGATTTTGCTACCACTAGATTTGTCTCATTGAGACGAATCGAATGATACCAAAATCTTGTGATTCTGATTAATAGTTTGTGAGATATTGTTAGTGTAATGTTTAACTAAATTTTCAATAAACAATATCTTGTGGTCTAGTGATCGAAAATGAACAATTTTGGTATCATTTAATTTGTCTTGATAAGACGAATCGAATGATATCAAAATTGTCCAATTCTAATCAATCTACATGATATAAATCATAATACTTACTTGCACTGAATTAGACATATCTACCTTACATATTAAGATTTCACAAAAATTTTTTTGTTAAAACCTAAAAAGTGGTTTCTTAAACAAAATTTTAAGTTATAATGTATTCATATTTTATACATTAGTATATGAATAGAAATTGTTTAATCTTAATTATTAAAATTTTATATAAATTTTTAAAAATTTATAACTTTGTAATATATAATAGTATAGTATTACTAGGGTTAAAAAAACTCTTTAGGTATAACCAAAATTATCCTGTTTATAAGTATAACAAGTTCCAGTCCCTATTATAGAAAAGAACACCTTGTTAGAAATTAAATCCAATATTGAGTTATTGTATAATACTAAGATTTGAGATATGGATTAATTATAAAACTAATAGTGGTAGCAGATCTGATTTAAGATACAGATTTATTGTAGATCTTAAATCATTATCAAAACACCTTAGAAGAATTAATAACAGGCATACTAAAGATGAAAGATCATAAGATTAAACATACTCAAGTAAGATAATTTATAGTAACAAAAAGATAAAAAATATGAAGAACAAAATATTATTAGATATAGTTAGGTTAGAAAGCAAAAAAAATAAAATCAGAAAAAAATATGAGTGGAATATATAGATATAGTTACAAAAAACAATATTTCTGATACTAAAATACTATATTAAGTTCAGAGTTATTTTTATCTGTATAGTAGTTTAATAATATGTTTTAACTACAAGTAGTTGCTAAGATAACTGCATATAGACATATAGTAGACACAAATTTAGATATTAAATAGATAACTAGATGAAGTTAGTAATATAAAATTAGAATAGTAAATATAGTATTAATAATAATTAATATTGTAAATATAACTGTAAAATTATATTATATAAAATTTAGAATCTAATAAATCAACTAGTAATATCATTAAAGTTCAAAAAAAAAATTTATAATTTTTAATTTATTAATTCAATTTAAATAATTTAACTATAAAAATAATTTTTTTAATAAAAAGATTTGAATATATTTAAAATTATTTAAATATAATTATATAATTGTTTCTTTTTAATATTAATAATAAGGTTATATCTTTATCTTTATTAAATATTTATTTAAAATTTTTATATAAAGTATAAATTTACTTTTAAAAATATTATTAAAAAAGTAAAAGCTCAGACTAGTTTATATATAACCTAAACCAAATAATTATATAATTATAAAATTAATAAAAATTTATATTAAATATAAAATTTAATAAATTTTTTTTCTCTTAAGCAGTTATGCTAGTACTTTATTTTTTTTTTATTCTTTGACAGTCTTGTCAGAGCTCAGATACAAAATTTTACTATTTGAAATATTAACTATTTTTAGTAATTCACATTTTGAAATTGCAAGCTTGGCATTATCCAAATACAGAAACTGCACTCAAATGTGACTTGTCACATCAATTTATGTCTAAACTGGGAGATCTTGTCAGCTCTGTCAAGAACTGAACCAGAATGGATTTGTTTCATTCTGCATTAGTTCATCCACTTCTTTATTAAATAGCTGAAAACATTCCACTTCTCTCTCTTTATTTTTAACAACTTTCATCTTACTTGTTATACTTCTCTTGTTGTCTCTTCTACTTTTAACTCTCTTTGAACTATAGCTTTTATCTTTATCTCCCTTCATCCTGTATTACTTCATCTTAGAGGTTATTCTATTCTCATCTTCCTATTTGGCTACTGTTTTGCATCTTCTCCACCATATTTCTTCTCTAAACATTTTTTTAACAATCTTGATATATACTTTCACAGAATGTTTTGTACCTCTTTGTAACACTTGTTTCATATATAATTTCTTAAACATACTTTCTATTGCTAAGCTATATATACATGACTCATGATGCTTAATTTTATCTGCTAAAGTTCTTCTAATAAGTATTTTGTTTAGCTCATATTTCATAATCTTGCTTTTATCTACTTTATCAAGCTTTTTCCATACCAACCAATATGCCAACTCTTCAATATTGTTCTAATACCCACTGTACTCTTCATATCTAAGCAAATATATTGATATTTCTTGTTCCTTATAGCATTCTTTACATTTATCTGTCTCATATATGTTTGGTATTCTCTTCTTTAGTACCTCAAGAACTGGCAAACTATTACTTATATACTTAACTCTAAATGCTATCTTCTTACTTGCCTCTAGTGATTTACATTTAGCTTCTGTTAAACTTCTGTTTTCCTTCCACAATGCTTTTCAATCTCTTTAAACTTTAGCATTCAATTCAAGTTCTCTAACTGCTTTCAAGTACTGCCATTCAGCACCATTCATCATATTTATTAATGTTTTTATAAATTTCTGGTAGATATTTTTACTACTAAATCTTTCCAATATAGTATACATAAAAATTAGCAGTTTCTTTCAAGTTTCAGATCTAAGCATTTACCTAACAATGTGCCTTCTTTTGCGAGTTTGTTGGCTCTTTCATTCCATATTACTCCACTATGTGCTTTAACCTTGACCAGCATTAATTCGATATTTTTTGACCTGCACATATCTTTGATCTTTATTACTAATCTGAAGTTTTTGGTTTTGCTTTATGCCCTAATGTTAAACATAGGCTTCTCTTCTTTCAGACTTAAAATTGTCACTGAACTATTTAATTTAATCATTACTCTACTGTTATTAGCTACAACTAAAACTATCATCAATACTGCCACTAACTCTGCCTTTGTTGATGATGACCATTTCTTTAATCTAATTTTACTCTTCATTATAACCTTCTTTTCATCATCACTAACTTGCAACCAACCTGCACCTATTTTACACTCTTTTTCTTCTTTTACTAGTGACCCATCTGTATAAAACTTGTATTTTATACACTTATCCATAATATTCTTTTCCAACTGCTCTAGTAGCATACTCTCTAAATTGCTGTTTAGACCTTGCATTTTCAATAAACTAATTTTATGACTATATATTGTTATTTTTCTAATTATAGCTCTTTCATTACTTATATCATTTTTTTTAATCTAATATCTGTTGTACCCTTTTAGTTCTTCAAACAAGACTGGTACCTTTTGCTCATATATTTGTCTTACTCCTGGTAATACTTCTACTATTGCACTCTTTTTAACCCAATGTTAATATTTGCTTATACTACTACTGTTATTCAGATTATATTTGTTGCATTCTATAAGTACTGAGTAACTTTCTCCTTCAACTTGTAATGTGCTCCAATAATTTATCAATATGTTTTTCTTTTTTTTTTGACTACTTTTCCTACTATTGGTTCAGTGTTCTCTTTGTTTACTAATACTCATTCTTATTTTCTTTTATTTTGTAATAACTTCTTGATCTCAATTTTCATTGCTATGGTGTTTATCTTTTGTGTTTGATACTCAGAACAGACTGTTTTATTTACTTGGTCTCTTACCATCTTCTGTTCAATTTCAGCAAACCATTTTGCTTTTTAGCCTTTTTGTGTACTTGTGCATAATGCTCTAAATTTCTTCCATGTAATCATTCTTTTGCCTTCTTGATTTATTAACTGCTATGCAAAAAACAATCTACTTTGTATTAGCTTTTTACAAGCCATTTTAAATGTCTCACTTTCCAACAAGCTTTGTACAGTTTTACCTATACCAAAAACTTGCCAAAGAACTCCTTCTGCCTTTATCTTTAAATCTATTTCACTTGCTTATAATAATGTTAGGCATGCAAGATTCCTTTTCTATATCTTTCTTAAATTATTTGCATATGCTGTATTTATCTCTTTTGATGTCAGTCCTGCTAGAGCATAACCTTGTTTCACATGTATTTTTGTTATCTCACCAACTTGATCTGGCTCATTTAGTCTTCTTTGTAGAAAAATCACCTGACTATTAAATACTTTCTAACTTAGTACTCTATATCTTTCTAAACCTTGATATACAACTATGCTATTTTTAACAATTGCCAACAGACTTAATTTGTTTTTAATCAATCTAACTACTGGCTGATGTAAGCAATTTATGCACTCTTTGGACATTCTTGCTGTTTGCAATATGTATATCCAGTGTTGTCATGGAACAGTTGTGAACATAAGTTTGGACACTTTTGGACATTTTTGAACAAATAAATAAATTAAATTTGCTCAAAATTTTATTAAGTTAACTTATTTTAACTTCTTAAATAAAAATATTCAGCACTATAAAAAATATATAATCATATATTTTTTAAATTAATATATTAATTTTTAAAGCTTGTATATGCTGTGGACATTCTTGGATGTTTGGACATTTGAATGTTGGATATGATCAAAAAAAACCTTGGACATAGTAGACATGACAACACTGTGTATATCAACTTTGGTATTATGCACATATTGTTAATATATATTAGCTGGCTAATAGTTAATTTCTTCAACCATAAGCTTCTCATAAATTGCTGCATAATATTTTTCATCTTTTTTTTAACTAATCTTTCATTCACTTCTATACTCAACCATACTCTTAACATTTTTGTTAGTATATGCTTTTTTTCAGCCTGTACTTGATCTGAACCTATTACTACATATCTTTTCTCACTTCTTATACTAGGATTAATTGCCAACAACTTTGATTTTGCACTATTAATCTGAATATCATTGAACTTAAAAAATCTTTGTAAGATTTGCACAATTTCTTGCATCTTCTTTTTGCTTTTTGCTATTTAGGTTGTATTATCAGTATAGGCTATTGCTGCTTGCCTTGTTCTTCTTTCTTTAACTCTGTTTATTTGTAGATCTAGTACTTCATATACTTCAATTTTATATCCTAAATTCACTTCATCTTGCACTCTTCTTAAAAGTGAATTATAAAATATCTGTCAAATCAATGGTGAAATTGTTTCTTCTTATTCAATTCTGTCACCTGCAACAAATGCCTCTATAGTTCTGAATTCTGTTATAATACTAACTTTTCTTCTATTATATAGCTCTATTATAAATCTCACTATCTCTTCTGGCAATTTAATTCTTTGTAATGCTAGACGAAGTGACCTCATTAACACTGAATCAAATGCCTTCTTCATATCTTATATTAACAACCATAGCTCTTTACTACTCTTTTTAGCATTTTCTCTTAACATTTCCACTATATGGATTGCTTCTTCTGTTGAGTTTTCTGGTAAGCCTGCATAATTTGGACCTTTGAGAATTTCTTTCTCTGCTATTATTCTAGACATTCTTTTTGTCAACACCTTCATCAAGCACTTTCTAAATGTCTTCAAAAGTGCAATAGGCCTAACATTATAGAGATTATAGTCCCAGTCCTTACCTTTTGGTATTGGGTATACTTGTACTAACTTCTACTTATATGGTATCTTTCCAAGCTTAAGACATGTATCTGCAAATTTTCTAAAAATTTCTTGTATTGTTCTACTTATACCTTTAATCAATCTATACTTAATATTTGAAAGACCAGAGGCAGTTTTATTCTTTGTTTCTCTAATCACCTCTAGTCATTCATCGATTGATATTTCTGCTCTTAAGTACTCATATCATTCTTTTTTAACTTCTATGAGTAGTTCATAAAACTCTTCTATTACTTTTCCATCATTTAATACATTTCTTTGTTTAAACTGCAAACTAAAATGTTCTTTTGTTTGTTCTAATACTGTACTTAGTTTATTATATAAGATGCATTTTCCTTTTCTATGTTCCAACATTTGGTCAATTCTGATTTTGTTATATGGTCTGTTTAAAATACTAGCAAGCATTCTTTCTACTTCTTCATCAATTCTTTCATATCTTTTGCTTATTGCTGCATTAATTTCAGCTTTTGTATACTTATCTTCTTCTATTTTTTCTACTAACTTTAGTGCTTGTTACTGCTTCTTTGTCAACTGACTCTATTTTGCAAGATCTGCTGCACTACCATCTTCAATATATCTTATTTCTAGACTGTATGCTCTATTTATCTTCTCTATTTCTGAGTTGAGCTCTGCTAATTTAAGCTCAGACTTTTTCTTATTTACTTCCTTTTTAATTTTTTCATAACAATTTGCTAATTGCCACAATTTCTTTATGTAGTATTGTTGCTTTTTTCTTCTTTTTGATACTGTTCTTTTCTTGTATTATTTTTTTTCTTGGCATGTTTTTATTGGCCACATCTTTTATTGCATTAGATATTATATCTCAAGCTTTATCTATATCAGAAGCATATCCTACTTCTTTAAGTACCTTGAACTTCTTGTTTTTCAACAGATAGTGCTCTAGGTCTGTTTGATAATCTTTCCAATTTTCTTTCATTGTCTTATCATATAGATAAATTGTTCTTGTTATATCTTTTTTCTTCATACTTGCTATGCTTTGTGTTTTAACTAAATGCTTGAAAGATAATGATACATAAGCAATATTATGATCACTGGCTGTTATAAATTCTGCATTGATGATTTCTGCCTGCTCTACACCTGGCTATAGATCTTCTGAAACCCATATTTGGTCTATCCTTGTTTGTACACCTTGTCCTAATTATGTGTAACCTCTGTTATCCTATATCTACTTCTTTTAAGATAGTAGGTAACTAGAGCAACCTTAGACAGTGAACACTTTTTGTAACCTC
>CAJVQA010003949.1:0-18429 GCA_910591915.1 Cetraspora pellucida | reverse complement strand
GCTCCATGTAGCTACTAATTTTTAAACTACCAATAAAGATACGAGCAAGGCCTCACCTTAATACCAAAAAAAAAAATATATATCGTTATAATTGCAACTAGTATTTTTAATAAGATTATTAAGGATGTAAATAAAAATTAAAGTGTTATTATTAAAAAGTACAATATAATTAAAAAATAAAAAAATAGGATTAGAAAAAAATATAGTATTAAGTTTGTTTATAAAAAATTTAGTATATAGTTTGCAAATATATTCAATAAGACTAATAGGTTGAATAAGATTAAAATTACTATTAAAGAAGTTATGTTTGGAAATAGAATAAATTCTGCTATATTTTTATTACTTAGAAATTTTGTTTTCAAGAAGACAATAGTTAAAGAAACTAATAATGATAGAAGTGTATTCAAAGCTAATATATTTAAGCATTTCATAACTAATGTTTATAGAACTACAGGTTTTGTTATTAAGAAGTTGAAAGAGAGTTTGAGAAGTTCTTCATTTGTAATAAGAAAGTTAAGAGATTAGTATCAAGTTGGGTTAATATAAGGGAATAGGTAATAGTATTGTTGCCAAAAATTATTAAAGAGAGTTTTATTAATAAATCTAAGTGTAGTCTAATTATGAAAATGTAATTGTACATGTTGTTTAATAAGTAGTAGATTAGTTATAAGCTTATTAAACAGTTTTATATTAGAAAAATAAACAGATTAATGATAGCAGTTAAGAATGCTATTAATAGTTTAAGTAGAATGTGTTATAAGGGTAACACATCTTTTATCAGTAGCTTTGTTAATTTGTTGTCAAAATAGAAAATTGTTTTCAAGATAATGAATATAAAAAAGTTGTTTTCAGATAAAGTAAATATGTTAAAACCATAGTTGAGTACAAGATGAGTTGGTGAAGTTAAGTAGTTAAAGGTCATATTATGACTATTTGTTAATTTGGAAGATATTTTGATTAATATTGAAGATATCAAAATGTTGAATAAAGTTTTTAACAAGTTTAATAATATAATCAAATTTTTAAAAAGATAGATATAATAGGGTATTATAAGATGAGTATTAATAATTGTAGTTATATTTACAAAAGACTTTATTAGAAATAGTATGAGTAGTAAAATAAATAATAGAGCATTAAATTTTGTACTAAATTGTTTTAATACTTTTATTAGTTTTACTATTAATAGGAGTTTTGTATAATAAAAGTTGTTGATAATTTTTTTTTATAAAAAAATATTTATATATATTTATATATATTTATATATATTTATATATATTAAAATATATTGTAATACATTTCAACATATTAGTAAACTTAATCTAATTTAGCTTTATTTTTTAATATTATACAAAAAATTATTTTCAAACATATTAGTCAAACTAATTTAGATCTTTCTAAAATTCAACAAAAAGAAAATCCTAAATCATAAAACTTATTTTTTTATTATAATTCATTTTATCTTAATATTATATTTAAAACCTTATATCAGAGTGTGGTAACCTAGTGAAGTGAATAGGTTGTCAACCTTTAAGTGGCAGGTCTAAGGTTCAATTCCCATAGATGACAAATTTTGAAAATTATACCTGTGTTATAGTAACTGTCTCTTGCCGATTAGTTAGGTTTTGGGTATCTGTAATCTTAGATACACCAAGTCAGGTTCTACCTGATATTGGAAGCTTGGGGCATCTATGTGAAGTGTAACATTATATGGTACATGTACATAGAGGAATGTAAAACCAGTGTCATATAAGGCTTCAGGCAAACCCATGATAAGACTACTAGACGTAGAAGGCTAAAAAACTGAAGAGACAGAAACTCACTTAGAAATCCTGAGTAAAGAGATAGCACAAACTTTTGATAGTGTCATTGAACTGATGGAAGCTCATGAAACATTTTCATAGAAACTGTCAGATAAACCGGATGACAAAGATGTGTAGAGAAGCATATGACCAACCAGGCTGCCAGAATCGCCAAAGGAAAAGGATACATAAGTATACCATACTAGGTCATCTAAATTGGGAGTCTGAGAAGTCAGTTAGTTCTGAGTTGCAGCTAGTAAGGGATGATAGAGAAGAAATTGAAAAGATGGGTACCAGAGTTTGGATGAACTTTACAAAAGTAACAGTAGTTTAAGGGATAACCCTGACTGCAAGTGTTGGTTTCAGCCATAGCATCAAATCAGGTTAGTGGTAAAAGAAAATACAGCTCCTCTGGTAGATTTATCTTAAGAATAAAAATAGTCTAAGGATTATAGTCCTATGGTTAATAGTGAATAGATCTGAGTCTGTGACCTGGTGGAATTAATACTAAGGTTAGATTAAAGAGTTTAAATAAAACATCTAAGCAGAAGTGTTAGGTATGACAACTGGTAGGAAACCCTTGGGCAAACTCCTTAAATAGGTAATATAGAAAAGTTACATGTATAGCTAGCTGTACACTCATCTAATAGTTTATTATAGATATATCTATATAAACATTTACCTATTATAAGTATTAATAAAAAGCTCAGACCAAAGAGGTTATTTTAATACTGAAAAAAAAAAAAATTTAAAACCTTATATCAAAATTTTTAATTTCAGCCACTACTTCTAAGATAATGATGTTCTCTACATTTGGTAGACTATTCTTAGAAGAGAATAATGTAAGTAGACAGATGGTTAAGTCCATTTACGTGAAGGACCAGGTTAATAATGGCCAGACCCAATATACAGGACAGGCTATGGTATCCTGCGCAGCTATGCAAGCTGAGCATATGGTGAGCAAATCTACAGAAGAACTTTCTATTTTCTTGAATTCTATTTCATTATCTCATATCAAGAAAGAACTACAAGACTCATCTTATAATACACTATACGATCCAGACTTATATTATAACTTGTGATTAGTAGTGTTAAACCTATCTCTACTTCCACATCCCCAAAAACTTAGCTCCTTTTTAAAACACATTCAGTATTACAACTATATACAATTAAACAATTTTAACTATGCACTTACAATATCAATTAAATTGATTATAGTAAATGCTATATACATTTATCATACAAATCTCAACCTTTACTTGATTTTTTTTTCCTATAACTATCAGGCTACACTTATTATGCATTCATATCCATTCCTTCTAAATTTTCTCTAACAAATAACAACATACCAAATACAAATCTAATTATAAAGAAAAATAACATAAACTACTCTTACTTTCAACTAGTAGGAGCCATTTTAGAAGGGCATGATGAAACTAACATAGCTAAACAACACTAAGACAACATCCAACTTAATACTTGCTATAACAAATTTCTATCCTACTGTTATAGATGAAAGCCTTCTTAATTTTCATACTATAATGATGATATAGCACAGGGAATCCCTTATAGGTATATGCAGTGTCCAAGAGGAAAGTATAGCTTCTGTTAGACATTGTCAAGAAACTATACCCTTCTCTAAAGCAGTTCGGAAAAGGTAATACAATACTAATAACTTTACTTTATTTCACTAGAGGAAATAAACCTTGCCTGTAGGAATTACCCTAGAGGGGGAGTATTAATAGAGTTTATAGTCAAAAGCCGTTTATTAAAGTAATAACAAGAAGGGCTATTCTTAGGTTTCTGTTCCTAAAGAATCTCAAGATGTGTTTACAATATTAAAGAGAAGAGGAGTGTCTGTTGCTTAATCGCACTTGAGGAATTTAGCAGGGTTTATATATCTGTGAGCTAAGCGGCTAAGTGGCCAAGTGACTAAGTGACTAAGCATCTAAGTGACTAAGTGACCGGAAGGTTCTAGCAACTAATGACTAATGATTACTAAGCAACTAATTACTAAGTGACTAAGCAACTAAGCGTCTAAGCAACTAAGTGATTACTAATCAACCAGAATGTTCCAGCAACTTCTACTAATAATAATAATACAATAATGAAATAACTAATACTAATAATAATAATAATAATAATAATAATAATAACTAATAATAATAAAATAATAATAAATCGTTCTATAACAATATGTTATGATTAAGACAATAATCTTGCCATGTTTCTCTTTTAGTAGGTTCATTAAAACCTTTAACATTGTGTATAGCAATAGTTAGATTGAGATAATGTAGAGTTAGATTAGATAAAGAAGATAAAAAAAAATTACAATT
Organism: Cetraspora pellucida; assembly: GCA_910591915.1. Classification (NCBI taxonomy): domain Eukaryota; kingdom Fungi; phylum Glomeromycota; class Glomeromycetes; order Diversisporales; family Gigasporaceae; genus Cetraspora; species Cetraspora pellucida. The sequence continues at coordinate 14,294 of CAJVQA010003949.1, read as the reverse complement.
AGAAGTTAAAGAATGAGTGTCGAAGAATAAATCAGGTAGAATAGAAGTAGGATTAAAGAAGTTAGATCTAAGAGGAAGATTATAGAATATAGGAAGAAGATAAGGGGCAATAACAATATGATCTGATAAAAGAGTGTCATTGGGGAGATATATGTGGGTTTCATTATAAGATAAACTAACAGAGAATGTGATACTAGATACAGTTTTGTTATTGTTATATTTGTCGATATGTTGAATTATGATTTGAATAGTTTGACCATGAGGAAGAAGTGGTAAGTGGTAATGAAGAAGGAATTTGTTAAAACATGTATGAAGATCATAGGGGATTAAAGATGTTGTAAATGATCTTTTAAAATTGTCTTCTACAGGGTCGATCACCATATGCTCGGCTCTCATAGCTGTGCAAGGTACCATAGTCTGCCCTGTACATTGGGTCTGACTGTCATTATCCTGGCCTTCCACATAAAAGTATAGAAACTTAGGATTTGCAGAGAAAAGTAAAAGCTACTCTTTATATATCTTTTTATCTAGCAGAAATAGTGTGAATTCGAGCAACATTACTTGATACTGTACTCAGAGTAATGGGGGTTCGAACAACATTAGATATCATTGTAGTTGGGATAGTGGAGATTCGAACAACATTAGATAATAATATGCTTGGAGTAGTAGAGACTATGCAAAGACAACTGGAAATATTTTTTATATCATTTGTCATTCGTGCTTAAAATACTTGAAGCTTGTGTTTAGGCACTTGGATCTATGCAAAGGCACTTGGAATTTGTGCAGGGATATCTGGAGTTCATGCAGAAACACTTGGAGTTCGTGTCAGTGATACTTTGAATTCTTGTACTATGGCACTTGGCACAGTAATTTGGTGCTAGAATATATAAAACTTGTACAGGAGTACTTGGGGTTTGTAAGACAATAGTAACATCACAGATGTTACTTAGTGTCATATGGCTGTACCACATTTCTAATAGCCAATTAAGATTCTTTTTATCTATCTACTATATAATGTAACTATCAACTAACTAATAACTAATAACTAATATAATATAAAATACAATAATGAATAAATATATAATTACTAACACTACTATAATATACTATGCTAAAATCTACTTTGTAACATTTTTCTTCCCTTAATAATTTTGTTCTACAAAATTCCTACAACTTTTGTATTATTTACAAAAGTCAACTAATTGATTAAACTTGGCTCTACTCATATTATCGATATGTTTTAGAGTCAGTTTCTTTGTTTAATATATTTGTTCATAGCCAATGGTTTTAAACAATCGATAGGTTCTAGTTCAGGCCTTAATTCTACTTGCCTTTATAGAATTGTTATAATCTGGTTTTTCTAATAATAGGGCTCCTAGATAATAGCTGTAAGCTAAGCAATGTATTCGGTTATAGTTAGATGGACATGTGATTAACTAGTATTCTTTGGTAATTTTTGTATAACAATTTTCTCATAATGTATTGATAGTCATTAGTATAGTAACTGGGAAAATCTAGCTTGATGCTATATTTAGTAGATTCATTTTAATTTTGGTCAACAGTTCATCATTATAGGTTGTTGGTAATATGTATAAGGTTTCCATATTAAGGATAAGAATAGTACTATTAGCTTCACATATAATAGTACCTGAGTGTTGAACCTGTTTACAGAGGTCCTGTAACTCAAGGGCTTTGTAGTAAATTTGTGGGATAACTCATGTTGGTAAGTCCTGTAATGGGTTTATTTAAGGTTATTAGAGGTTTAGTTTAAAAGTGTAAGAAAAATTAATATTAAAGAAAGGCATTTCTTTGACCTTTTTATATCTGCTAAAATTCTCTTCACACTCCTATATCAAGCAATCTTTGACACAGTAATTTGTAATTTGTTTAACCCATGCTGTCTCTTATTAATTTCATTTAACTCATGCTGTTTTACATTTAGTAGTGGCTAAATTTGTTTAATATATGCTTTTCTTTGTATTCTATTTATGGCTACATTGTTTACAATACATGTTAAACAATTTTTTGTTCTAAAATTTGTCAAAATTTGTATCGCCATATGTTTATTCTATTCTATTTTTGTAATTATAGTGTTCTTTGTGTCTTCTTCTCCTTAAAAAGTGAGGTCTCCGAACCTTAGTTACTAATTTGTCAAAAATTAGTAACTTTATTCTGGTTGGTTATCTATTTTTAAATTTAGCAATCACATTGTTTCTGTTGTGATTGTTCTTTGTCTATTAATAAAATTCTAATTTTCTGTTGTATTTGTTTTTGTTATTTATTCTGTTCACTTTTTTCTGTGTTTTGGTCTACAAAACTTCTTATCTTCTTTTCTTTTTCTACTAATTTTTTTGTCAAAAAACTTTTCTTGTCAATAAACTTGTCTTTTTATCTATTGTTTTTCACTAAGGTGTGTATACTTTTTGGGCTGTGAGCTTGTCTTGCCTAATATTAAGGCACTTTAGAATAAGGCCAGTTGTCTATTTGGATAAGCTAGGCAGATAATCTGTTTTGTCCTCAGTAAACAATTTTCTTTTTGTTATTTCTTTTTCTTTTCTTGCAGTTAGGTGGTGGCCAACACTTAACTGTTTTCAATATTTTTTTTTTATCATTTTTAAGTATATTATTTAGAATATATATATTCTAACTTTTTGCTTTATAGATGCCTCACTGAAGCAAAAGTCAAGCAATTTCTAGTCATTTGTCCTCTCTTTCAAAATCAAGTTGCAAATTTGGAGACTGAAGCAAGTAAAAGAGCTCTACCAAATTTTAAAGTAATCCAACAAGAATAACAACAAAGTACAGTTAAACCTCTCTAAGTGCACTTCTATAAGTGCACACCCTCTATAAATGCATACTAAAGCCTGGTCCCAAGCTAAAACCATAGTGTTAAATGCATACCCTCTATGTTCTGCATGTGCATTTAATTTTTATTATTAGGCTATCTTCTATAAGTGCACTATTACATGCTGATAGATCATCTTGATCAATAAAATTTCGAACAATTATATAACATTGCTACAGATAATATGTAACCTTCATAATTTACATTAAACTAGTATAAAAATAGGAATCTTATAACAAACTAGTTTAACATAAATTATGGATGCCACCTTAACTACTTTTTTAGTAAATTCTTTTTCTCTAAAAAAAAAAAAAAAAAAATTTGATGATGTATTTATCAAAGACTTTATTTAATTAATTTATTTTAAATTAGATCTTTAATTAAAACTTTTTTAATTAACTCTTTAAAAAATGATAAAAAAAAAAAAAATTTAAATTAATGAATCTGCTGCTTTAGTGGCTCCTTTAAATTTGATAATCAATGCTTTTGCATTCTCTTCTAAGCAATAATTTTGTGCCCTTCTAATTTTTTCATGTAATGTTTTTTTAAATAATGCCAAAAAGAACAACCTTAACAGACACACAAAAATTTGAATTCAGTGTCTATGCCTGTGATAATAAGAGAACCTGCCCAGAATATGTGAAGTAGATTGAAAACAAATAGGAGGTTAAAATTAATGAGTCTACAGTCACTCAAATCTTACAAACTAAGAACCAATAACTTTTAAATGAAATCGTAAATCCAGATGCCAAGTGACATAGGACTATTACTGTACTAAAACTTGAGCTAGCACTTAAGAAATTCATACTAATCTATCAACACCACACTATTCTAAGTGATGCTATGATGATTGAAAAGGCAAAATTGTTAGCAAATGAACTAGGAGTCCCTGAAGGCAAGTTATATTTTTCTTCCAGGTGGCTCCAAAAATTTAAAGAGCAAAATGGAATCCATCAGATAAAGCTTCATGGAGAAGCAGGTTCTGTTGATAAGGATGTTATTACTAAATCCTTACCTTTATTGCAAAGTAAATGCTCTGAATACTCTCTTGACTGCATATATAACATGGACAAAACCAGACTTTTTTATCAGTGATTTTTTTTTTTTTTGATAAAATTTTTTTTTTTTTTTTTTTAATAAAAAAATTTCTTTCTAAATTGGAACTGGATCAAACCTTAGTAACTCAGTAAATTGCAGGGCACAAAAAAAATAAGGAACATATTTCTATGAAGTTATGTGCAAATGCTAATAGATTCCATAAGTTGGCCCCTCTTATAATTGGCAAATATGCCAAACCCCAATGTTTTAAAAATGTGAAAATTAATAATTTGCCCATGACATATAGGAGCAATGCTAAGGCTTGAATGCTTGTGATTCTTTTTCAAGAGTGGCTTCAGAATTTCGACCACCAAATGTTGCAAAAGCATAGAGGCCAGCATGTTCTTTTACTTCTTGACAATTGTTCTAGTTATAAATTAGATAGGTTAACACTCTGATATGTAGATGTATATTTTTTACCCAAAAATACAACTTCTAGGATATAACCAATAGATGCAGAAATAATCATGGCTTTTAAAAGAGCCTATCGTCATTTACATCTCTAGTAAGTTATTGTATTGTATATTTTATTTCTATTTTATTTATTTTTTTTATTGTTTTACTCATTTTTCGCTTTATTATTATTTTATTTATTTGTCACAATTCTCAATTCCAATAGTCCCATTTTACTAATAGTCTATTTAATGATAGCTGATTATATAATACAGTCTTTAATAATAAGGCTGTTAATGAAGCAGACTATTAGTGAAATGGGGCTGGATATTTGTATTGAATTTCACTCTTTAATTTATTCTGATACAGTAGTTTATTACAACTATTAAATCCAAATTTAAAAAAAAATTTTTTTAAAAATATTAGATAGACATTGAAGCAAGTTGAAGCAGGTAATTTCATTTATAATTTGAAGATGGATGTTTTACAAGTGATCTTGTATATTATAAAGAGTTGTGATGAGGTTTTAGCTGAAACCATATGTAACTGCTAGCATTATACAAAAATTTTCTCATCTAGTGCAAATTTTTCAGATGATCTTTATGAAGCTGGTGATTTAAGGCTTGAAAATCTTATTAGGTCACTGAATACTCTCTGTTTTTCAAATGTAATAGAAACTGATAAATTCTTAAATTTTAATAGTGAGGAGATTGTTTATGAAGTTTTTCCAGAGGATCAAATCATTAAGGAGCTAGCTTATGTGTTTAGAAATAATAAAAGTGTTGAAGTTATGAATGAAGGAAATACTGAGGTAATGGATAAAGAGAAAGATGATAGTGTAGAACCTGCAGTTGTTAGTGGTAGTTTAGCATTGAATAGCTTGAAAAATATTCAGATGTTTTTACTTCAGCAGAAAGGCTCAGGTGATTAATTAAAATCAATTAATTTTCTTGAAAAATTTATTAGGAAAATGATTTCAAGTTCTGCTCAGCAAACTCGCATAGATGAATATTTTAAGACATAAGGATTGAGTAGATTCTTTTTAATAAATTGGAGAAATAGGTAAAGAAAAATCTTCTCTATTTTCTACAACTTAATGTATGTAAAAAATTGATGGTAATTATAAACAACTGCAGTGTTGCAATGATATCATGGGCCAGCAGGTTATTTATGAAAATTAAATAACATTTAGTGTTTTTTTTATTAAATTTACATTTTTTCTTTTTTTTTAAAAAAAAACATTTAAGGATTGAAAAAAATCTTTAAAAATTTTTTTTCAATTTTAAGTATATAAAAAAATTTAATTTTATTATGTTATACAGTATTAAAGAAATTATGCAATAGAATACATGAATTTATTTCATATTTTTTACACAAGTCACATAAATAATTTGTGCATTCAGCAAATAAATGTTTTAAAATGTTTATAAATTTCATATACATATGCTCCTGATTTTAGAATTTCAAAATATAAAAAAAATTTTTTAAATTCACATTTATTTTCGAAATAAGTTATAGCTGTTTTTATTTGGGATACCTGAAAAAAATTAGGCAAATGAAAATTCAAAAATTTTTTTATTACTGTAAATATATACATACAGTACAGTTGTGATGCAAGATATTTTTTGATTATATTTATGATTCAGCATGATTAGTATATTTTTATACATATTATATATTATATTTCTGAAATTATGCACATATAGTAAAATATAAAGTATCAATTTATAAAATTTTTATGCTAAAATCACAAAATTAATCGAATTGGCTGAAAATCATTCTGCAAATTTTTCAAGTATCTCAGGATTCGTAAAAATAGTGAAATCTCTAATTATTTTAATTAGCATGTCAATAAGCAGATTTCAATATTAAATTAAAAATTATTTTGATTGGATGATCATAAATTTGTGTAACATAACTTGTAATTCCCTAAGTACACACTCTCTCTAAGTGCACGTTTATAGTCAGTCCTCAGAACGTGCACTTAGAGAGGTCTGACTGTACTATCCACAAGTGGGTAGTTATGAAAAGAAATTTGCTATGAGTTCAGGTTGTGAATTTAGAAGATGAGATTCAGGAGTTGTGAAAAAGGTTGAGGAAAAGAGAGAGCCAAAGATATTTTTGTAATATTTTGTAAATAGTAATAATAATAATAATAAAATTCTATATTAAATATAATCAAATTTTTTTTTTTTTTTAATTTTTGTATTAAGTTTTTATAATTAATAAAATAATAATTAATAAAATAATAAATAATTAATAAATAAGTAATGTTTATAAATGTAATAAAAATATTAGGTTTCTTGAAGTACAGTTTCAATAACAACTTGTAGTTTCCAATTTTGTTATTCATGATATTATTCTAAATGATCAATATTATAGTACTTTTGTAAAATTTGTTCTTTTTTGTTGCAAAGTTGATAAACATCATTTCCTAATTTAGTGTAGATAATAAATGGTCCAGTTCTTTTATTTTCAAACTTTGCAGAGCATGAGGCTTCTAGATTCTTTTGTTAGATTAGAACTTTATCTTTAACTTCAAATTCTTCTAGCTTTAGTCTTTTGTTATGTCTTATTTTTGTTTTTCTTGTGATACTTCTGTATTTTGTCTAGCTTGTTTATATGCTTCTGATAGTTTGTCTATTAAATCAAAAGCTCATAACAAAATACTGTTTTCTAAGTTTATTTCTGCATTAGTTTCTTTTATTGGCAGAATTAATTTTATTAGTAATACAACTTGTCTTTTATAAGTCAGCTGAAAAGATGTATATTCAGTAGTAGCATGCTTTTTAGTTTGATAAGCAAAAAGTACAGCAGGAAGATTTATATTCCAATTTTTACTAGTTTTTACTTTTGCTAATAATTCATACAATGTTCTATTTAGTCTTTTTATTATACCATTTGTCTGTAGATGATATGGTGATAAAAACTTATGTTTTATAAGAAAGCTTTTATATAGAACTTGAATCATTTTATTTCGAAAGTTAGGTCCTTAGTCTAAGAGAATAATCTTGGATATTCTATGTCTGCAAACTATTTTTGTAAAGATAAATTTTGCAAAGGTTATAGCATTTGCATTTGGCACAGCTTGAGCTTCTGGCCATCAGATTAAATAATCTGTTGCAACAATAATATATCTATTATTGTGAGTAGTAATAGGTAAAGGTCCTACCAAGTCAATTCTAATTCTTTTAAAGACTTGTTCTATTTTTATAGAGTATAAAGGTTCTTTTCTTCTAGCTTTGCCTCTTCTTTGGCATTGGTCACAAGTCTTGATATATTCTTTAATGTCTCTATATATTTAATTCTAATAATATCTTTCTGAGATCTTATAATACATGGCATCTATTTCTAAATGTCCTGTAGTAAGATGACTATGCATCATATATAGAATAGGGTCTACCTCTGTCCATTTAATAACTCTAAATAGTTTGTCTATAAATTTCTTGTTTTTTTTATACAAAAGTCTGTTTTAAATCATAAAATATTTAGCCTAATTAGTAAGTTGTTTCTGTTAATAAGTAGTAAAGTCCAAAGATATAGTATTAGAATTTAAATAATTAAATAGATTGTAATATTGATCTAAGTTCATTATTTAAAAATTTTTATGTTAAAGTCTTGAGAGGACATCTACATTAGAGTGAATTCTATTCAGTTTATGAATAATAGTAAAGTGATAAGAGTGAAGTTTCAAAATTTAGTGTCTGATATGTCCTTTGGGTTCTACAGTTTTAAGCTATTTTAATGCTAAGTGATCAGTTATTAAAATAAATTTTGTAGCTTCTAAATAACTATGAAAATATTTGATGCTCTATACTATTGCAGTGCATTCTAATTCTGTAGCAAAATAATTTTGCTCTTAGGATAACAAACTTTTACTAATATAGGCAATAAGATGTTCTCTACTATCTTTATCATTTTGGCTTAATGTAGCTCCAAAGTCATAATATGAAGCATTTGTAGCAAGTATAAATTTCTTGCTAAAATTAAGATAAGCTAATATAAATGCAGTAACAAGCTTTTCTTTAAGTAATTCAAAGGCTTGTTGTTGTTTACTTTTCCAATAATAAGGTTTATCTTTATATAGGAGTTTGTTAAGAAGTTGGGTTATTGCTGAAAAGTTTCAAATAAATTGTCCATAGTATTTAGCTAAACCAAGAAAAGATCTTAATTTAGTGGTGTTTTTAGGAGGTTGAATCTTTTGTATTGCATCAATTTTTGTAGAATCTGGGGCTATTCCTTTTGAACTAATAGTATGTTCTAAGAAGGGTAAGAATTTTATTCAAAAGTTGTACTTATCAAAGTTGAGTTTTAATTCAGCTTCTTTAATCCTTTGAAACACTATTCTTAAATGCTTCAAATAATCTTCAAATGTTTTTGAATATACATTAGTGTCATTAAGTTAGACAACAACAAATTTCCATGCAATTTCTTTATATACTCTGTCCATGAGTATTGAAATGTTGCTAGTGCATTGCATAATCCAAATGGCATTATATTAAATTTATAAGTACTATATTTTGTAATAAATGCAATCTTTTCTTTATTTTTTGAATCCATCATAACTTGCAGTAGCCACTAGCTAAGTCTAAAGTTGAGAACCATTGTGATTCAGATAATGCATTTAATATTTCTTGTATTCTGGATAAGAGATAGGCATCCTTTTTAGTAACATTGTTATGTCTTCTGTAATCTACACAAAATCTTAACTTTCCATTCTTCTTTCATACTAGGACAACAGGTAATGCCTAAGGGCTTTTTGATAGTTGAATTATGTTGCTTTTTAGCATTCATTCAATTTCTTCTTGATAAAGTTCTGTTTATCAGGCAGCATGTTATAAGGGTGTAGTTTAACAGGTGGTATATCTTCTGTATAGATACAATGCTTGACTTTATCTGTTTTGCCAAGTTCTGTAATATTTTTGGCAAATAAATCAGCAAACTCTTCTAACAAGTTTTTGAATAATCATCCTTGTTTTTTAGTAAATGGTCCTACATTTACAGTATCTGTTTTCTCTAAGGCATATTTCTCATATAGTATTAGAGTATCTATTGTATATACATAATTTTCCTTTAATATATTTCTTTGCAAAACCTGTTGCAAAGCCTCTTCTGTTGGTAATTCTTTCTCAAGTGATAATTTTTTAATTTCTTTGTCTTCTATTTCTTCTAAGTCTTTTAGGTCTTTTGGATCTTTTGAAACTTTTAAATCTTCTAGGTTAGGTAGTTTTTGATCTTGCCTAGAATAATTTAAAAATTTTGAGATACAAAGTCCAAACAAGAGTAATAATTTGCTCATTCTTAGTAATGAGTTATTTGATCTTAGAAAAATTCTAACATCTTTTCAAAATTGTCCTCTTGATGTTGAATTCTGGCTTCCAATCTAGCAATGATTTAGTCTTTTTCATCCTCTTTTTCATTTTTTCTCTTCTTAGAAATAGTGTTTTCACTTATTTCTATAGGTTCTATAGTAGTTTCTTTTAGTAACTCTGTCATTTCTATAATGTTTTCTTCTTCTGAAATAGTTTTTTTTGCAAGAGTTAACTTATTTAACTCTTGGTAACATTCATCACAATATCCTTGATGTTCTTCTAATTCTGTACATTGTTTGGCAAAAAGGCATTTATAACAAAGAGCTACTTTTTCTTCAAAATTCTTTCTTAAGTTTTCTATTGTTTTTTAAATATCAAGATCTAAATAAGCAGTATTAAAAGATTTATCTAAGATCTGTTGTAAGATGGTTTCTTTTTCTTCTTAAGTGAAGTTTACTTGTTCTGTTCAAAGTAAGATAGTAATTTTATTAGAGGTCCATTCATGACTATATCTATCATGGTCTTGTTCTTTCATGGCTTTCTCTATAGTCTGAGTGTTTTTTTCTAATAAAACTTTAGCAAGTCGATAGATTCTATTTTGGTTTAAGTTATACTGACTTCTAGCACTTTTGTTAGACTCAGTATAATGTTTAATTCTATTCCAAATTTTATAATTTGGGTTATATTGCAAATCTGAGCCAACTTTATAAGTATACATATGTTCTAATTTACAGAACTATAGGTTTTCTCATATACTTTCTAAATAATGCAATCTTAATTAAGGTTTCTAAATATTACACATTTTACATTGGACAAGGATTCCTCTTCCTAATCCTGTTGTATAATATTTACAAGTTTCTGGTTCATCAGGGTCAAGGCCTTTATAGTAGGTCTTATAGCAAGCAGTACAAGCAAGTTAAGTCTTTAGCTTGTATAGTTTTTCTGATTGTTGTAGAATAAAACAAAGACAACAATGATGGGTTCTTCTTTTGCTATAGTAGAATTGTCTTTTTTGTTCTACCAAGTCTTGATTACATCTATATCTATAAGTTAGATTATCGAGTTTTAATTGAGTAATAGAGCAGTTTATTTCTATATAGCTATATTCATTACAGCCATAGCATTAGTTTTCTGAACAGTCTTTGAATAGGTGAGTAGTTTGTTTGCAATTCTTGCAAGCCAATTGTCTTCTTGGTCTGTTGGAACAGTTGATAGATTGGTGACCATATCTGTTGCAATGTTGGCATCTATTTTTAGGACAGTTTTCATGTAGATGAATAGTCTTGTTGCAGATATAACATGCAAGGTAGTTCTTTCTTCAAGAATATGTGATCTATTCTTCATTATAATCTTCTTTCTCAAAAGTTACAGAGAAGGTATAGGCTTCATAGGAAGTTAAATATTCCTGCTCATATAGTTCAAAATCTTCTGAAATAGTGCAAGTAGGTTGTTTTTCTTAAGATTGTTCTTGCTTATAAAATGTATCAAGAACAATTTTTCTTCCTTTCTAATAAATAGTATATTGGGAAGTTTTTCAGTTATAGTTAGCTTTTACTTTTTTTAACTAATCATTTCCTAATAGAAGTGAATAAGAAGTAGCAGATACAACTTCTATATCTAAGAAGATAAGTTGTCTTTAAACTCTAATAGGTAGGTTTCTAATAATTTCTAATAGTCTGGAGATAGTTCTAGTAGCAGTAACAATAATGCTCTTAGATGGTTCTTTTATTTTTAATAATTCTTTTACTGTTTAGTAGAAAATTATACTAATAGAGGCTCTACTATCAATAATAACAGGGTAGGTTTAGTCTTGGATATCAATATAACATTTGACAGGAGTAATAATAAGAATGTAATGTAGTTTGGTAATTTCTTAATTCTCTGCTATAATGTAAGCAGTAAGAGCAGTTTTAATAAAATAGTTGTTTAACAATCTTTTCTAATTGTTAGTGTTTGAAGTAGTTTGTGCTTTAGCTACATTTACATCTCGATAGTAAGATAAGAGTGAGTGACTAAATCTTGGTCTTTATCTTTCTTGACTTCTGTCTCTAAATCTGTTTCTTTCTAAATAATTTCTGTCTCTGGATCTGCTTCTGCTTCTGTTTTTTTAATAATTATTTCTTTGATTGTTGTAATTTCTTCTATTATTATTATTGTGATTATTATTGTTGTTTCTGCTTCTTCCAAAGTTTCTGTTTCTTTGATTTTTATTTTGTCTCTTTTTACAATTTGCCATGAAATGTCCAGAATTACCACAGTAATAGCAAAGAACTCTGTTCTGTGCAAGGTTAGGTCTATGGTTATTTTCTCTTTCTGCAGTATAAGCTGTATGAGGTTGTAGAGTTTGTTAAGCTTGTGATATTGGTTGAGGTTGAGTTATGACTAAGTTAATATATAATTGGGCTAGTTGTTTGGTAATGTTATTAATATCATCTTTTTTTAAGATGGCTATTACTTTTCCTAGTTTCCAATGTTTTGCTTTTTCAATAGCAGCAGCTAAGTTTTTAGAAACTGATACTTGTATAGGTATTGCATATTTAGGTTACAATTCTTTAATAAAGAGCTGAACAATAAAGTTTTTTGAAAAACCCTCATTAGGATCTACTTTTCTTCTGAGTTTTTTAAATTAGGCTATGTATGTATCAACAGTATTGGTTCCTTGTTTTAGATTAAAGAATTCTTGTTGCTATATAGCTTTCTTCTTGACTGTTTTAAATTGCTCCAAGAATTGAGTTTTGAATTGAGATACATCTTTTCCATTATATGATTGAAAGTAGTTATCTCTAAATTTTTTAAGCCAATCTTCTGCATTGTTCTTTATGTATGCTTGGGCAATTGCAAGTTTTCTAGTTTCAGACTATCTGTTGGCAATAGTAGCTTATTTAAATTCATTAATTTAGTCAACTAAATCTTCAGTTTCATTACTTTTAAATGATATAATTTTAAAGAATGATTTTTCTCCAGCTCCCAAAGTATCAACTATTCTATTCATTGCAGCAACAGCATTGTTCATGGCTTTTTCTCTTCAGAGTCAAGTTTATCAATAATAGTTTTGTTTGAGCTTTCTGGTTCTTCTTCTTTTGATAAAGGTTGTTCTTCTTCAAAATAAGTTTGTTCTGATAGTAGATTAAGGTCTTTAATAGTTAGAGTTGTATCTTCTTGTAAGTAAGTTTCCAAGTTTCAAACAAGATCTTTAGAGTTAATTGGTTGTTAGTAGTTAGATAGTATCTCAATAATAGAATAGTTAGGTTGTGCAGTTGAGATATTAGAATGACTAGTTGCTCATGATAAGCCAAAAGTTAAAAAGAGTTTCTCTTCAGTTGTAGTAAGATTTTTAGTAGTTGTAAAGAAAGATTCTTCTGAACTTGATTCAATACCAGATCGAGGTGAAAGAAAATTAATTCCTTTAGTTAGAAGATGAGTAAATCTAGTAACTAGTCTTGGTGTTATTAAGGTTGAAGTTGAGAGATGTAAGAAGGTTGAGTAGGAGTGTAAAAGGGTTCTTAAGTACTTTTTCTTTTTTGTAAAGCTATTGATTGAGTAGAAAAAGAAAGTAATAATCCTCTTCTTGAAGGATTATTTTGTCAAAAAAAGGTATATTGTCTACTGATTTGATCTCTACTATATGATACTAAAGAGCTAGGGCCTACAATAGGTATTTGAGTTTGAGTAAGAGTAGCAATAGCAGTAATAGAAGAAGTAGAAGTAGTAATAGGTTCTTCTACAATAATAATAGTTCTTTATAGTAATTGTTGAGAAGTAGATGTACTAGTTTCTTTTTTAGAGCCTTGTACTAATTCTAATGCAGCAGCTTATAAAGCTTCAATATGTTGTTAAGCTCTAACTGAGTCATTAATAAAAATATCAAAAGGAGTCTTTTGGTCAGCAGTAACTAATGATACTGAGTGGTAAGAGGTATATTTTCAAAAGAAAAGTTGGGTAATTTCTTAAGGATTAGTTATCTGGTTTTGATAATAACAACTAAAAATAATATTTCTAGTAGCAACTCAAGCAGCTAAATGTGCAGAAGTAGCTAGCCTTAGAAAGTTAGCTTGAGTAACTTTAGTAAAAGAAGTAGCATAAAAGGCTTTTGAATACTAAACCCAAAATTTAGCAAAACATCTGTGAGAGTTAAGGGGAATAGGTGTTGGTAGATAATACTAAAAACAAGATAAATCAATTGCAAGAGTTTGCAATACAGTAGTAGTGAGAGAAGAGTTTTTACTATAAATCTGTTGATATGTTTGAATATTTTCTAAATAAAATTGAGTAATAAACTCTCCTATCAAATAAATTTCTTCGAGAAGAGTTAGTACTAATAAGTAATAAAACAATAAAATAAAAATAATAAAAATTAAGAGAATAAATCTAAAATAATAGTGCTAGCAAGTAAAGAATTTAAGTAATTAATTAAAAGTTTAAACAATTCAAAATATATTTATCAACTGGTAAGTAATGTCAAAATCAAAAATCAAAGTTAAAAATCAAAAATTAAGATTATTTCAAAATCAAAAATTCAAAGATAGAAGGTAAAAGCATAAACTTTTTTAATTCCAAAATACAAAATACAATGCAAAATACAAAATAATTCAATTCAATTTGAGTTAGTAGAGGTATACCTAAAATAATAATTCCAAAATTTTAAA
>CAJVQA010003948.1:0-18429 GCA_910591915.1 Cetraspora pellucida | reverse complement strand
CATATGTAATTTAAAAGCAAGCTTTTCTTTATAAAAACTTCAATTGAATTTCAATAAAGTTAAAGGCATGGCCTCAATGTTAATATTTAAAAAAAAAAAAAAAAGTTAAGTTATATGTTGCAATTAACAAAAATATTAGAAAAAGATATAAACAAACTATACAAACTAATAATATGTTTGGCAAAACAAAAAAACAGCTTATTAAGAACACTAGAAAACTATATAATAGAATACAAAGATCTAGGCAACTGCAAAGCATTGTGATAGAAATTAATAATAAAACAAGTAGAAGGTCTATTAACAAGACTTAATAAAAAAGACAAATTAGAACAATTAACAAAATTAAAAATAACACAAGGTTGCCAAAGAGCAGAATTAACTAAAGACATTTAGAAACTAGAAAAGCTACTAAAAGATAGAACATGTTAGAAGAACAATCTAGCTTATTTGACAATAATTAAAGCAAAAGAATTAAAGATAAGCATAGCTACAAAAAGTAAGCTATAAACAATAAATAGCTATGGTTACAAAATAGTCAAGCTACTAGAAATATGATTGTAAAAAAAAAGTAAAACCAAAATAAGTAAGACAGGCTTAATATATTTAAACCAACTACTTAATGTAAAGGGTAAAAAACTAATTACATAGCAGCAATTTAAAAGTTATCAAAAACAATTGAGCAAAAACAAAAAAGCAAAATAATTCAAAAAGATAAAAGCAAAAGTTCTAAATAGACTAGTATGTAGAAAGGTTAAAGAACTCTTCAAGACAGATGGATATAATATACAAACAATGAAAATTAAATAGGAAAGTCTGTCAAATGATAGAAAAAAAAAGAATAAATTATATATGATGCAAAAAATGACAAACAACTAGAGAATAATTAAAAAGAAAAAGAAGAAAATATTAATAGAACATTGGCAGATACAAAGTGTAGAAAGTGATTTATCTACTGAAATTAACAAATACAATAAATGCATAAGTGAAAAAAAAGCAGTAAAAAATGGCTGTCAATAGTGGATAACAATCAATAACAAGATAAAAGTAATTTTAGACACACTGATAGTAAAAAGCAACAATATAATCAAGATAGCAATAGACCAATAAACAGATTGTACAAGAACAAAAAAGTCAACAAAAAATAAACAAAAGCTAACAGAACTAAGAATGCTAAAGAACTTAGAAATAAAGCTATTCAGAAAGCAAAAGTTAAAAAAGAATATTATGCAAGTAATAGTAGAAACTGTAAAAAAAAATATGCTAAAAGACAAGAACAAGTATATAATATATACTGACAGTGCAACATATGAACAAACTAGAAAAGAAGCAACAGATAGAAACATAGATATAAAATAGGTACAGACAAGTGAAACACAAGATTGATCAGAAGAAGAGGTAGCATTAGGAATAAAATAGTGACCAACATTAATTGCAGCTAAGTTATTAGCAATATAGGCAGCAATTTTGACTATACTAAAAGAAAAAAAATAGAAATATTTACAAATAGTAATACTACAATTAGGAACATTAGTAGAAAGTTAGAATGCACAGATAGAAATAGAATTCTTAAAAGAAAAAAATGCTTTTTGGATAGTAAAAATAATTGACTTAGTTAGAACAAAAAATATATAAATAGAGTAGTTTAAAATAAAAAGTCATAGCAAAAACAAATAGAATAATAAAGCTAACAGTCTTGCAAAAAACAAAACAGTAAGCAAAATGATTATATATATAGAAAAAGTTAGTTACAAAAAGATAAAGTACTGCTTGAAGTGAGAAAATAAACAAATAGACATGACAGCAAGACTTCTATACAAGTAGTAACAAATGCCAGACTAGGTGCAGAATAGAAAGAAATAACAGTAATAAAGAGTCTAGAACTGGTAACAGAAGTAATAATTTATAACTAGTTGTATTTTTAGAAAAGACTAAATTCAATCAAAGAAGTGCATTATACAATAAGAAAAAACAGCATGAGAAGAAATGCCTTTATAAAATGCATATTGGACAACTCTTAACATTTGAAAAACTTAACAGAAGAAGGTCAGATTTATATATAAATGCAGAATGCCAAGTATGTCAAGATAAAGTCAAAAAAACACAAGGATATCTGGCAGCATACAAGGAACAAGTAAGCCTTTAAAAGAAAATACAGAAAGTGTTCATTGCAACAGTATGAAAAGAACTAAAAGAAGAAAAAAAAACCAAAGTTCTGTCTTATATATTATATATAGCACTTTTTAAGAAAAAACAGAAACAGAAGAAACAAAAATAAGAAAAGTACTAATTAAGGACCTAATTTTAAAAACAACTCAAAACAGATTAGCATAGCTTCTAGATACAAGAATAAGACAATGATTTATTAATACATTAGCAGAAACAGTCTAAAATATTTTTTATAAGCAAGTCTGAAGAATACAATATGAAAAAGTCAACAAATAGAAAAAAAAAACAGAATAGTTAGCAAAATAAAAAAAGAAACTTAAAAGAAGAAAAAAAATCCAAGCAAAAAGTAAAAGGCTAGTTAGCAAAAAGTAGAAAAGAAGAAAAAGAAAGCAAAAAAGAAGAAAAAGTGAATTAAAAATAAAGCCAAAATGACAATTTTGAGGCTTGTTGTAAAAGAGAAAGACCTTTTTATTATGACTTTAAGTAGTTAAACAAGCAGCTTACTTTTGCTTGAAGTAATGTAACAGATTGCACTTGGGCACCATTAAAGTATCTGGATGATGCTAGGCTTAGTTATTAGGTACATCTATATAATTGCAATAGTAATTTCAAAAATCTTATTAAAGTACTAGCATAACTGCTTAAGGAAAAAAAAATATGAAAAAGGTTATTAACTTAGTGTTATTAACAGCATTAGATTTAGTGCTTAGGAGACTTAAAATACTAGAAATAACAATTATTTTTATTTTAAATTTATATAAAAACCAACAGTCAAAAATTATTACTAATATAGATACAATAACAGAATTTGAAATTAATGACAGAATTTAACAAGAAAAGGTAATCTTATCTTTAATATAAAAAATCTTTTATAATTACTACTAAAAAAAGTTCAAAATGATCTGAGTCTAGATTATAGAATAAGTACTCAAAATAATAACAAAAAAATTAAATTTACAAAAAAAAAAATTTGAAAGTAGACTGTAATAGTCTTTGCTAATAATACAACATAAATTGCATTAAGTAAATCTTAAATAGAAAAATTATTATAATAACTAAAGACTTTTTTAAGCTAAATGATATACAGATCAATAAAAAAAAAACTAAATTCATTATAATAAATACTGAAAAATCAAAAAAGATAGATAATCTTTTTTTAAAAAAAGTAGATTCAAGAAAAAAATAAAAATAAAATAATATGAATTTTGAAAATATAGCTAAACTGCAAACTAAAACAGTCAGTAGTTAAAGTAAGAGCCAAAGAAATTGTAAAAGTATTTATATAAGAACTGAATTCAAAAAAGCTTACAGTTAGCCAACTATTATATATTAACAATATGTATATTATATCTAAATTAAATTATATACTACAGACTACAAGGTTATTAAAAAACATAATAGACAATATATATATGCTAGTAATAGAAATAGAAAAATAAAAATAACAAGATTAGTAAGAAATAACATAATGTATTACAGAAATTTGTATAACTTTAACTTATTACAAAATTGGCTATTACTTAAACAGGTCACTAGCTAGCACTAACAATTAAACTCAACAGGTTCTATAAAGATATTAATAAATATAAGAATAAAAGATAGACTTTTGTTAATACAAGTATCAAAAAACACATGACATAACAACATTTTAAAAATAAGTAGTAAATTGAGAAAAAATAATTTAGCATATCTAACAATGCTTAAAGCAAAAGAATCAAATAAAAGCTTAGTTTATGACAACTACAATATAAAGATACATAAAGTGCTAGAAACAAGCTTTATTCTATTAGTTGTGCATGCACTTAAAAAACTTAACATAGCTTTAGTACACTAGCTAATTAATAAAGAAGAAAACAAAATGATTATATGACAACAACTAAGTTTATTAAAAAGAAGTAATATTAAAGAAAGACCAACTAAATAGTTCCAAAGACTAGAAATAAAGACCCAAAGTACAGAATAGTAAAACTAAACTTTAAAATTATAATATTGAATAAATAAAGAATAGAAGTTTTGTTAAAAATACTAATAAATAATGTAAAATAAAAAGAATAAGTACTTATTAAAAATTTACCAGCTCAAGAAGAAAAATAAACATTAGAGAAAATAGTTGCTAAAAACCAAAAACAATACAGATAAAATATTAGAAAGCAGAAATGTAACCAAAAAAACAAAAAACATTATTAAAAAAATGCAAAGATTGTGTATTTAATTAGGTTAACATTGTTAATAGTTATTAAGAAAAACTAAGAAACAAAAAATTTGGAGTTCTATTTTAAAATATATTAAAAAAAAGAGCAATAACAATTAGAAATAAGTTTGAATATGTTGGATCTCAATATTTAATAAAAAAAAATTAAAATTTCAAGTTAGAAAGATAAGTAAAAGAAATCAAAATAGAGAGCAAAAAAATAAAGTTAATAAAGAACAAAAAATTAGCAACAAGTTTATCAAAATTCTAATTATGAAAAATACACAATCAAGAAAACAAACAGCAAGTGCTATAAGTATTATATGAAATAAATTCTATAAAACAATTTAAAAAGAAAGATGTCTTAAAGTAGATGAATGAAAAGAAAACTAAAGTATTAATACAAGTGAAAAAAAAGAAAAAAAATAGAGAAACAGCAAGACATAGTGTTATACAAAATAATACAGAAATCAAGAAATGAGAAAATAATAAAAAAAAAGAGTTAAAAAAAATAAAATAAAAAATGTATAAAAAAAAAACAATCAGAAAGTTAATTAATAATAATAAGAGATCTTACTAGAATGGTCTTAAAGACTAGTCTAGACAGCCTTCTAATAGTAAGTACAACTTACACTAATATAACAGGCTGTTTTTATGTGCTTTTTATAATAGTTAGAGAATATTAAACCTAAAAATTAAGCTAATATTTTATATTTATATAATTCTCTTAATAAAGAATATTAGTAAGACTGTCAAAGTTTAAAAAAAAAATTTTTAAAATATAATTTATTTATTAAAAATTTATTATTTTTGTTATACAAAGAATGATCTATATGTTGTATCTGATTTTAAATTTTAATTGGTCACAATACTATAGCATTATAAAATAAATTTCTAATTGTTCAAAACATAGTAAGAATATTTATACTTCTACTTTATTTCATACAATATTTGTTAAAGATAATTAATCAAATTTTTAGGTTAGATAATATAATAGATTCTTGTATATTTTATACTTTGAATTTATAATAGTTTTAGTTTTTCTAATTTTTAATAATTAAATTTTTTTTTCTTTTTTTTTCTTTAATAATCTTGACAAAATCTTTCTTGTATCTTATATTTTCAAACTAATGTTTTTAATGTTTTTGGTTATTGAATCTCAATCTTTTCTGGTATGTGTTTTTAAATTTTTTAGAAATAATCCATTATACTGAACTTTGCTGAGATCAAAAAACTTTGCCAAACTCAGTCTAGAACTAACTGTTATCAAGAGTTCATGTAGTATCTCTTATTGTCAGACTTTTGACCTCATATTACATCTTATGACTTTGGTTATTCTAAATCAAACTCTAACTCATTTTCATCACCATGTGACTTCTTATTTGCTATTTCTAGAAATAAATCCATTCTTGATGTCTTGAGTTCCTGATCTCACAATATTGAATTCTCTATTTTTAGAAATACATTTCTACAATTGCCATTACTAGGATTTAAATCAGCTGTCTTATAATTTGTGACCTCAGAGCATAACCATTATGCTATCGACCATAGAGGTCTAATAATTTATTTAAATCTGTAAGTATTTTTTATATCTATTTATAATGCAATATATAGAGTTTAGGTTTGATGTTAGTACATTTTTATAGTCAATTAAACTAATACATATTTTAAAAATCAATTAACTTAGTTTAATATAAAACATTAAAGCCCAAAAATACTTATAAAAATTTGAACTGCTAAAAAAATTATTTATTACCTTATTTAAATAATTTTTATAAAATAAAACATAACTCTATACTATCATCTTAAGGTACTTAAAAAGAATGAATTGCTTAAATTGTTAATACTATTTTCAACGAATTTGAAAAAACAAACATCATTGTATATAGAAAATTTTTGCAAATTAATGAAGTAAATTATTTTTTTATCAATGTATAAAATTTTGGCATTGCTATATTAAAAGAATAGACGTACAAGTTTGTAAAAATCATGATTTTGTTAAAGCGATTATGTAAAAGTTTTGATTTTTTGAAAGCAGTGCAAACAATCTTTATTTTTTTTTATTATAAAGATAAATAAATTCACATAATGATTAAATTCTTTACAACTATACAGTATATACTATTTTATATGTATAATATAATGAGCATAGTATGCTAGTTTTATATACTCAAATGCGATTTTGGCAATATACTCTACTACTAATCGTATTGCTCATTGGGAACATAACACCATTACTATCAATTTCCATACAATATTAATTTTATTTCTATCGATTTCTATAATATATTGTACCTAGAAAATTTTTTTGACTGATAAATATCGATTGCTATTTAGTGTTTTACACAATAGGAACGTTTTTTAGTATTAGTTATGATTTACCAGAACAACTATTTTTATCATAAAACTAAAAAAAAACTACATAATAAATACGTATAAAGTCTTGGCTATTCTAAACAAATAAAAATAATATATAAATATATAAAGTCTTGGCCAATATCCAACAAACAATTTAAAATTGGACTATTGAGCTAGTAAATTTTTAATAACCCGGAAAGGTCATAGGTATATGACGTATATTTATTTATTGTTATCTGTTATAAAAAAAGATTAATTACGTATATCGATATATATAGATAATACGATTAAAAAATCACAATCGACAATGATATAAAAAAATTGGCTTTATCGAAATACGCCAATAAGTAAAATTATATATATACAAAAGTCAAATTACGCATTAAAATATTTTTTCACACCCCTTTTTGATATTGATACAACCCTGTTTAATAAAATCGATCTAGATTATTGTGTGGAAATAAAATTCCCTAAAATATAATAAAATATAACCAAAAAGCTTTACGACACTTTACGACAATTTATGAATCTTTACGAGTGATATTAACGTATTAAAAAAACGCCTTATAAGACGATCGTACGTTACATTTCTAAAATCTAAATCCAATTAATGCTCAACATTAATGCATACCTGTTACTCTACAGATACTGTAGGTTGATGCTCCGGTCGATTAACTAAATAATAATACGTATAAACTTGGTAAAATAACAATGAAATAATACAGTAATAGATAATAAGCAATAGACGAATAATCGAATTCAAATTTAGCATATCCTGTTACTCAAAAATAGAAGATTCTAAACGGAACTTTAAAGCAGATAGTTAACCTTATAATGAATAAGCCAAGGCCACAATTAATCTATTAATAAAAATATTTTCGCAAGAAAATTATTTTAGTCGCATCGGTTTTAATTTATAAAATATATAACGATAAGGGCGTAATTTGTATGCAGTATCACCAAAAGACTATCACTACAGTACGTACGTATGATTTTATTATCAGTTATTATTACCTGTTGTGTATTTATTTGGTAATTGCTCTGATATCATACGTACTGATAAGATATTAAAAAAAATGGGTCAATTTAGAAATGGAAGTTACGAATTACCAGACTATGTGATAATTAGTATCACATTAAGTTTTTATTAAACTTAGGTATTTTACGTACGTAACTTATCATCAAACCAGTGATTGATGTCGAAACTTCCAAGTTTTCTCTTGGCATAAAGAAATACACCCGACTGAAGTAGTTTGGATGAAGCATATATGTACTATGTGCGCGCACTCATGTACGTACTGTACGTATGTGAGCGCTCTTAACTAATTGTCACATGGATTGAAGTTTGGTGTCATCGAATCATTGATAATTTCGATAATTTCCAAATTTTACCAATGTTCCTCTAGAATTAAAAAAGGTTACTCACGTTTTTTATAGGACTTACTAGTTTTAATAACAAGATACGCAATCCCTTACTTGTTTAATACAATGTTTCAATATTTGACATAATCTTTTTGGAGATATTTTGATCTTTCGATGAGTGCATATCTGATATAAAAAAAAAAAAAAGCCTTAAACTTGCCCGTACTTGCATGTTGTTTCAACATAAACGGTTAATACAAGAAGCCGTAAAACAATTGTATGGAATATGCATTAAAAAAAAAAATCAAAATCAAGAGTTAAGATCATTCCTCAAATAGAGGATAGATTTGCTAATTTTATTTTTGGCAATTTAGGGTATCAAATATATATGTTCTGAGCTGCCCTCTTTTAGTTTGTACCGTACTTGATCAGGTGATCAAAAAAATTAAGAAAAGAGAAAGCAGAAGAGATGTTGAATAAGCACATTGCTACTAAATAAACTAAATCATTATATTAAATTTTTTTCATAAGTATAATATATAACAGCAAAATGGTCATGTTCTAAAATGACCCTGTATAAAAAGTCCATGTTTTAAAAAGACCCTGTATAACAAGCCCATGAATAAAATAAACCCAATGCATTCCATAAAATCATAGATAAAGAGAGTGGTATTCACAGATTTTTAGTGGATAGTGAATATTACTTTCCGGATAATTTGCACTTGCGAAATCTGAGAACCCGAACAATATCGTATACATAAATAAGATTATGCTTATAATTATTAGTGCATCTATTTTGAATGGAGAGAAATCAAGAAGTTAGGAATCGAATCTTTAAAAGAAATCAATACAGTGATACGATGAATCTTGAGATGATACATACATAGTAATGCTCGTTCCCAAGGTTCAAGGGAAGGTGATGTATTTATATCACTTTGGTAGGACTTGACGACAAAGTAGTTATGAATACTTGAGAGCATGATTATTACGTATATATAATTTTTAAAAGTCTTTTTTGTTTTTTTAACGAATATTCTTTGAAATTGTTAGTTATCGTATATAACAATTTCAGTGATCTATTCGAAAAGAATTGGTACGTTAAAAAGCGTGCCAATAGTGAAATCTAATGAAAAAATGTGTGTTTATATGTTGTTTTGATGATTAACAAAAATAAAAGTGCAACCGATTTGTACATATGATACGTATTATGTGTAATACTGTATGTGTAAATCTGTCAATTTACCGTACATAAGCTCTCTTTATACTAAACGGCGATAAGTAAACTGAGTTAACAAGCAATTAAAAAAAAAAAAACTGGTTTGTTTGAAACAGCATGGAATGCTTAAACCATGTATTAATCTACTTTTAAAAGATATGATTTTCTACACAATCTTATGCAGTGTTTTAGAGACAATTTATTTTCATTAAATCGACATGATCTTCGATATTCAAATATATCAATATGTATTTCATATGTTATTTATTTATTTATATAGTTAAGTATTAGCACGTGATTATAAAAAATTATATGGCTATAAATATTTATGCGATTGACAAAAACCTATAAATACTTAACATAATGACTTGTAATGGAACATCCAATTTTGTGATAGTCGTTGTATCGATATGCCTTATTATCTTTATGTCATATTTACGTAAATAGAGTAATTTACTTGCTTCAGTTGTGGCTGATAGTAATTAGTGATCGTAATAGTACGTAGTAATCGTAATGGGTGGCGTCATTAATCTCTAATTTTAAAGCTTTAATATTCTACGTATTGTTTTAAAAAACGCCTCTATCTGAATTTTAATAAGTTAGTGTCTCTTCAGATTATACTGATACGTACATATGTATACATAATTCATACATAATCATGCATAACTGACCAAATAAGTTAATGTATTTTTAGAATTATGAACTTTTCTTTGCCACAATTTTCGTTATTATTGTAAACTGCTCACTAAAATAACTCTGGTAAGGTATTAGTCGTTGTAAATATCGATGTCGTTAATTTTTTGCATTCACATTAGGCTGGTGTGACACTAGTGGCTAGATGGTAATTGATTCTCGGATGGCTAGTTTATTAGTCAAGTTGATTTAATACATATCGCAATTATTAGTCAACTATTTAAAAATTACATAGGTACTAACAATAGTATATAAAAAGATAAATTATAAATTTAGCACGATTTACGGTAAAAATAAACATATGTGTAAATTTAGTTGCTGGCAAAAAATATATATATATAAAAGAATAAATTAATAATTTATCACAAACATTTTTAGTAACGATAACATTGTTTTATTTATGGTAATTTTATAAATTATTACTTTTTTAATTTTTCTTTGTTGCACTACAAAAGTTTATTATTAACGTTTGTTTCATTTCCAACTATATACTGGCATTTTAAAAAAATGACCTTGTTAAAATTGGTCTTGCCGAGAATTTGTTTTGTAAAGTGGAATAGGTAAAGTAAAGAAGCCTAAACATTACAACATTAGAGAAACTTAAAAATTAGAGAAATTCAAGCTTTTTATGAATAACCTTGCAATGAATTATCAAATTATCACATCTTATAGATCATGGCTTATATTGCGCGATTGTGATTTCCTGTTCAAATATTTGATACGAATCTTATATTTTTTTTAAATATTTGATAATTGTACACAATCGCGTAATCAAATGATTGTATGTGTGAACTATGATCTACGAAAGATACATACATAATGCCATTTGTTTTACATGCAGTAGAACTAACACAATAGCGATTACCAATAACGTGTAATAACATCTTTATTCATAATACATGGTCTAGTCTAATTAGTGTTTGTATATTTATTAAGCTACCTAAATAAGTATATGTTTATATCTTAATGCTATTGGTAGAACTATTTGTCTGAACGACCGGATAATCCGAAATTTTACTAGTCATTCAAGTTATTCAAATTATTCGGATTTTAGATAACTAAATTGAATTGTTGGTTGTTCATGATAACTATGATAATCAGTTTTCATTGGCTAATTTAATTTTAATTTAGGCTTTTATATTTATAAACACAAAATAAAAAGTCCAAGACTGCAAGTATCTGCACGATAATAGTTCTTTATTATCCGGTTTGTCCGAATATCTGTCAGAAGAGTTAGTCAAGAACGGATAAACAGATACGGGTAAACTTTGTTCTATTACGAATAGATGAATGCCATCATTAATTTATTGGTGCCTCCATTCATATCATTATTAATCACTTCTAATTGTTGCTTCCAATGGTGCTTTTGTTTATTTCGTTGTGCCGTTGTTTTCTATCGTGGATTTATAAGCATATCAATCTTTACATTTTCATGACTATTACATAGTAAATTATGTATGTTTAAAAATCAGTTTCTCTATAATGTGACTCGAGCGATTATAATATGTAGTGATTTATAAATTTTGATAACCGTCAATTATTAATTAATTGTTATAACCTCACCTTAACTTTTTTTTAAAAAAAGAAAAAAAATAAAGATTGTTTATTTTCGTTTCATATGATGACATGACAAGGACTCGTGTTATTAATCACTTTTACCACTTTCATTTATTTGTTCTCGTTTTAAGTTTATTTACATTTTCAGAGAAATATTGGGAGATATCGGGGAAATTACTAGTAAGAGAAAATTGGCGCTGAAAAAAAAAAATCCTTGAATAACATAATGAGACGATTTAAACCTTTAGAGTCTATCTTTTTATTTATTCTTTGTATATACTTTTTAATATAATTTATAATTTGGAATTCCGTATCGTAAATTGGAAATGATGAAAATAATAAAGGGAGTCCGGTTCGGATATTTACATTTACCCGACATGTCATATGTGAACACCGAACGATTTTTGTGTAAATTATTCGGTCACTTCCTAATACAAATATACAAATTTTTCATCACCTCTTAGTGTTAAGAGGTAAGTGAAAATTTGTGTATTTGTATTAGAAGGAAGCTGAATAAGTTATACAGAAATTGTTTTGTGTTCACATTATCGGATAACTTAGTTATCGGTCGAGTTTTAGTAATCGATAACAGATTTTTTATAGTAAATATCCTAGTGAATAACCAGTTATCATTCACAACATGACACGTTAATATAATCCGGATAAACACGGATATATAGATAAACCCGAATACGAGATTTATGGAATTGATATTAAGAGGGTTTTTTTTTTAAACCTCCTAATATCAATTCCAAAAATCTGCCTATATGATAAACACAGTATAGGTTTATGATTAACCGTTACAAACTTTATAAATAATCCGAATTGCAAAGATCAGTTTAGTTTAACTCTAAAAGGAATAATGATTTCATTTTCCTGACAATCATTTGAAAGTTGACACCTACTTGAAGTTGCACTTCAGGAGCCTGAACTAAAATTAGTTTCTGAATGGGATTTCCTTTCACGCGTGTGTTTGAAATTGCGACTTTAGGTAAATGTTACGATAATTTTATTTAATAAAAAAAAAAAAGATAAGCTTGCAATTGTTTCAGCTTATTTTCCTTTCCTAGCAAAACCTCCATATGATATCTATGATATAAGTAGTTTTAAAGTAAAAACTGTAACTAATCATAATAAATCATTAAATACAATTTTCACCCTACAACGCTCTCATTGATATAGGATTATCGATAAAATGAAGTTGCTTTTTTTTGAAATTCGTAATAATATAACCTATTCAGATAGTTCAGTTGATATGCCGATCACGTACAAAATAATTACGTATATCCAAATTTTCATTCATTAATTTTTATATAAATATGTATATGGATTGCTGTTCACATTATTTTAAGAACAACTGTAAATCGATTATGGGGACGAATAGAAATCTTGCTTTTGATCAGACGAAGTAGACTTGAAAATTTTGATTGGATCAAATGTATCGCTAAAAGAAAATCCGAAAATTCAAATATAAGTCATATTTAAATTTTCGGGTTTTCTTTTAGCAATACTCAAATAATGTAAATATAAAGGTCTAAAAGAACATATATTTATACTAAAATTTTGCAAGGAATTTTAATGCGAAAGGTGATTTTATTAATAAAATTTTTAAGTTACTGACGAGTATTGAAAAACTGTTTTTTTTTTACGTTTTTGCATACCGGATCTTATTGATATACAAAGAGTGACGTAATATACCGGAGACTGCATTTATCAAAACTGGTGAGAGTAATTAGGGATCCTCCCTTCGGAGATATATTTTAATTAGGAAATTAGTATTATTTATTTCCTGTGAGATTAAAAATTACAGCAATGATCATAGGATACAGTTAGCCCGAAAGGCCGTCTGCATCATATAATCATCGTGGAATCCTCTCTGCTGTAATTTTAAACTCCTCACAGGAAATAAATGAATAATACGTTATTCATGACCACCTAAACATTCTAACTTCCACATGATCGGGAATCTCTCATAGGAAGATTCCCGGTCATACGGGAAATTAGAATGAAGGTGGTCATCGTCATGAATAACAAATAGTTAGGCAGGGGATCATAATATTAATATACATATTTTTTAAAGCAATTACATTTATTGCAACATACAGTCAGACCTCAATATAAATACCATGTTGGTAACCAAAATGCGACTAAGGTAATAGTGCTTATACATAGATTAATTTTCTTATGCTTTATAATGGTTGGTAAAACGAGATAGAATTAGTTTTATACTTCGTGACTATATCAAGAGTGCTATATCGAGATCCGACTATATACTAAAATGTTTGATCGTTATACTATACAAAATTAATGTTTTTTAGTTCTTAAAACATCAAATTTTAAAAAATTATTTGACAACTTGGTTTTTAATTTTATTTTCAAAATAATTTTATATATAAGTGCTATTAAGTGAAAACTTACAAATCTTATTCAATAAGATTTATGATAAACAAACTCGTTATTGCTTCTAACCTATTTAAAGTTGTTAACTTTATATATGAGAGTTTAGAAGCTTAACTGCTAAATTATAGAATCCAAATCTCATCTTTAATGGTTATTATTATTTTTTTTTTTAAGATTAAAGGTAAGTACTTGTGATCCAAGTTTTTATTGATAGTATGTTTCAACTTTGTAATTGTATTACAACAGTCACAAGGGGCAACTATAGGAAAAGTGTACAACTAGTCATTTGTACAATTTTAATTATTGTCTAATTTAAGTAGTTCATCTGAAGGTTCTACATTAATTGCAATACCTAGAATCTGCTTGTAAGTCTTCTATTTAAACATTTTGATTCATGTATATATTTATCTATTTATCTTATCAATTGTCTTAGTTTTTATCAGTGTAAATATATCATAATTATTAGATTTTTAAAGCAGTTTATTAACATAAGAAATCTTTGACTTTGTACTAAACTTATTAGAGTCTTCTGTTACCTAATTTTTAGTTAATCTGGTATTGTTATACTTTAATTTGTAACATAGTCAAATTTGTTTGTATTAATTTTTTTAAAATTAATTTTTATAATAAAATTTTAATAATTAATTTTAGCAATATTCTTTCTAAATAAAAAATATTTTTAAAAATCTATTTTATAAATTTTATTAAAAATATTTTTAATTTTATTAATAAATTTTTAGTTAATTAAAGTTTAAAAATGTATAACATTAGAGTTTATTATTAAAATATTTTTCAGATTTCTTAAAATTTTATATGTTTTCAAAATTAAAAAAAATTTTTGATCTTAAGACAAGTATTAATTTTTATATATAAATTACTAAACTTGTAATAATTAAAATTATAATCTTCTAATTTCTACTAGTGTACTTATACTAATCCATCTTTACTCAATCAAATTATTCAAACCTTTACTAATCAAATTATCTCTAATAATTTGCTTGATCTTTATACCTACCAAAAACATAATTTAATTAACAAAATTCTTTATTATCCAACTTTTAATTCTCTATATACATTACCTAATACTTATTATTCTAATCTTATTTTTAAAGAACTTATTCCAAAGTTTCTTATATCAACAATTCAAAACTCTGACATCTTATACAAAATAGTCTTTTAAGTTATTATTGATATTTTTCTTAATATTAATGAATAATTATATGAGCAACTATAAAAAGCATACTATATTCATTTCTCTAATTAGAAAAATCAACAAAACAAATCCTGATCTTAACCAATTAACCAATCTTTAAGATTATTCAATCCAACTAGAAAACATATACACTCTCAAAGAGATTACACTTATTTATATCTTTATAGATTTTCTAATCAATTATATTCTTATTCAAATACATGCCTTTCTATTGGTTAAACAATTTGTAAAATTAATATTTGGTCTATCTTATAGATCCAATATAATATATTATCAAATTATATATTAAATATTCAAATATAGATAAGCTTTAATCACTCTAATAGGTTTAGGTTATAGATAAATTAGTCTGAGCTTTTATCCTTGCATGTAATTTTTAATTTATTTGTTTTGTACAAATAGTAGTAGCTATATAATTAGCAGTTTAATGATTAGTCCTAATTGCAAGTGTTGGCCTTAGTTATAGCATATATATATATAACTATTTTAAATTATTAATAAAGATATAAGCAAGACCTCACCTTAATATCAAAAAAAAATATATATATAATCTTTGATATAAATTAAAAAGTTGTATTAAAGACTATAGATTTAAATTTAATGTTTAAAAAATTTATTATAAACAAACTAAAAAATTTTTTTATTAAAATTTTTTTTAAAAATTATATATTTTTGGTCTATAAATAATTTACTTTTTTTTTCTTATAATTTAAAAATAAATACTACAAAAAGTAATATTTATTATCAAATATTATTATATTAAATTTTATTTATATATTTTAACATTTTAAAAAATAGATTAGAGCCAAAAAAATACAAAAATTCTGACAAATTTGTTTATATTATTCTACAATCTAAGAGATAGTTAAGACCAACATTTGTATTTAGAGTAACTCTTAAATCATTATTTTCTTGTAAAATTTATACAACCTCAGTATCTTTTTTATAATCTCATCAATATTTTGTATATTCTTACAAGTCTTTCTATACTACTAATCCAGTTAGCTTTATATGATGTGACTTTATATCTGATTGATGAATCTCTTTATTTAAAGTTCTTATTTGTACAGGTTATCTGCTTCAAGTTTTTATATCCAAATCAAAATTTTTATAAGTAGTATCACTAAAAATTGTTCTACTTTTCTACTTAAATTTTTAAATAGAGTTTCTTATAAAGTATATATTTTTTAAATTTATTTATATGATATTACATATTCTCAAAGTTAGTTTTGATACAACCAAAATTACAATTTTACAATTTTAAATATTTCAATCAAGTTACTAAAATAAGATCATTTTTCAAATTTCTATTACTAGTAAAATTTAAACTCTAGATCTATTGTTTAGAAGATAATAACCTAACTACTATATTAGGATTACTATTTTTCTTATTTTTAATTATTTTATTAATTTAAAATCAAAAACAAATTAATAAAATAAAATTTTATTATTTTTTTAATATTAAAGTGAGTACTTGCAACTTAGAATTTTTTTAATAATATATATTAACTAGTAACTGTTATATAATAATTGTAAAAGCAATTATAAAAAGAGTATACAAATAGTTACTTATTCAACTTTAGTCATTGTCTAATTTAAGTAGTTTATTTGAAGATTCTATACTAGTTATCATATTTAAAACCTACCTATGGGTTTTTTATTTAAATATTCTAGATTCTATATCTATTCTACTTTATTAATAATTCTGATAAATTAGTCAATATATGTTTTAGTTACTAAGTTATATTTAATTTTATATTAAACCTACTAAATTTTTCTGTATTTTATATTTATAGCTAATTTGGTATTACTTTGGTTTAAACTAATATTTACAATTAGGATTAACTATTAAACTATTATACTCTTATAAGTTTATCTAAATTTTGATTTTTATTTTTTTGATATCTTCTTTATTATCTTCTACTAACTACAACTTAGAACTAACAGGACTTTTTAGACTTCCAATCCAAATAACTTAGTATGATATATCTTAGTATTCTTTTCTTCTAACAATTTTAATAACCTGATTGGTCATATGCTTCTCTATATATCTTATTATTCAGTTTTTCTACTTATTTTTTTAAAAAAAATTTTATAAGCTTTCATCAGTTTAATAGCATTATTAAAAATTTATAATACTTCCTTATTCAAGATTTTCAAATAAGCTTTCAACTTATAAGTTTTTTTACTTTTTGTGCCTAATAATTTTATTATAAGTTTGTATTAAAATTTTATATAATAGCAGTTATTAACATTTTTCTATATATAAGTAATATATAGAGTTTTGTCAACTAAAAGGATCTATTTTTACATTTTTTTAAAAAAATGAGTTTTTATTAGATTTATGAATATTTTAATATGATTAATATTTTTTAATTATAAATAAAAGTCAATTTGTATAATAAAAAATTAAGATAATATAAAAGAAAATTATATGATACAAGCATATCATAAAATTATCTAATAGTCAGCTGTTATTTTTAACTAATCAAAATCATAAAATGTTTAATCTAGATTAGTCTAAAAATTAAAACAAATAATTAATCTGAGCTATTTCAAAATAAGATATATGTAAAAATAAGTTTTTTTAGTCAATAATACTCTATGTTATACTTTATATAAATATTCTAAACTCTTATTTAAGATTATGTAACTAAAGATTATAGATACATCAATTCAATTAATTAGTAAAATTAATTACTATAATATAGATATAATTTTTAAATTTTATTATATAGAATTTAAACTCTAGACTTATTATTTGGAGATTAATAACCTATTTATTTCATTAAATTGTCACATCTCTAAAAAAATAAAAATAAAAATTTATTTGTTATAATATAAAGTTAAATATATTAGAGTTCATAAAAGTTAAAGTTTAATTAATTAACAAACTAAAATAAAAACTTATTAAAATTTATAAATCTTTTAATAATAAAAAAATTAATTAATTTAATTTTTTTTACTAATATTTATTTTTTAAAAAAAGATAAAACAAATACATATAAAAAACAGTTTAACAAATAATTTTTAGAAAAAAAATTTAATTTACAAAAATATAAATACTATATAAAATAGTAATTTTAAAAAAATTATTTTAATAAAGTTTTTTTTTTGATATTAAGATGATCTCTTTAGTTTTTTAACTTATATTAATAAATTTTTTTAGTTTTTTTTTTTTTTTAAATATTAACGATGAGGCCATGCCTTTAACTTTATTGAAATTCAATTAAAGTTTTTATAAAAAAAAGCTTGCTTTTAAATTACATATAA
>CAJVQA010003947.1:0-18432 GCA_910591915.1 Cetraspora pellucida | reverse complement strand
AATCTAACCGCCTCTTATCGACTAAGCCGTTCGTAGGTTACACGACGTATCCGTTTGA
The DNA here is from genome assembly GCA_910591915.1 of Cetraspora pellucida. Classification (NCBI taxonomy): domain Eukaryota; kingdom Fungi; phylum Glomeromycota; class Glomeromycetes; order Diversisporales; family Gigasporaceae; genus Cetraspora; species Cetraspora pellucida. Next base: position 18,374 of record CAJVQA010003947.1, on the reverse strand, counting down.
GAAGCGACTGACTCGCCGTATCGCTCGTGTCATTATATACTTCATCCCACTGATTCCCCTTATTACGCTGATATCCATTATCAACCCGATACAGAGTATACAACGAATACAGTACGTATATTGCCGGTAAACCCATTTTAGGTAGAAGATCAACATACCCACTTCGATTCCTGCGGCTCACATTATATTTGTCACCGTATAAATTACTAGTGTTGTAAACCAGTAATTTTTATGCATGATTAGTACAACGCAAAATTCATGTAACTTTCGAAGTTACTAGAATTTCGAACTATGGGACTAGCAATGCTAAAAAATTTCGCACATTATGTGATCCCATTAAAAAAAAATTTCGCTAAGAAAAAAACATTTCGCTCTTAGGTTAGGTTTAGGGTATTGCCAGTGAGTTGCTTTAGAGGGTTATGTTTATACCAAAATTTTGCAAGGAAACCTTTTATTAGTATGCAAAAGACAATTGTATAGGCAAAATTTTGAGGTATGGGAAATTTTTGACTTATTTTTGATCTTGAACTTTTTTCACGTCACACCTGATCTCGAAATCTGTTTGGCTACCGAAAATTTTTGGACTAGTATTTTAAATATTGTTTAATTTAACAGGCTCATACACTAACATTTGTTGCACATACAGACATGAAGCGCAAAGTTTTGAATAACTGCGACATATTGCGATGTCATGTCGCCTTAATTACCTGTAAAAGGTAATGATTATATTCATAAGGGAATAAATAAACATGGTTTAATTATTCACAAAAGGAATAATTTGCCGCATTAAACTTTATCACATGTGAATGTAAATAAACATTTTTAATGCAGTACTCAACGAACGCATCATAAGAGAGAACAGTTATTCACAAAAGGAATATTTGCCCGCATTAAACATGTCGCTCGAGAAAGCAGCTAACGCTGTGCTATCGGTGTTTAAACATATAAAATGGCTTTTTTCACAAATGCAATGTAATTTTAATTCTGCATTTGCATAAGGTAGAATTTCGAATTTTCATTCAACCGTATATTAATATTAATGATGTGCCGTACTATATGTTAATTTTTTTGTCCTAAGATATTCAAAAAGAAATGTGAAATTTCCAGGATCCTTCTATATAACTGCACGCAAAAAAAAGTTCAACATATAAACTGCACATTATGAATTCGGATGCATTATTCAAGTCGTTATAGTTTTAGTTGACTAAGTTAGTCAGTTTTTTTAAAATAATATCAGCTTAGTCGACTATTAATATGTACTAGCGTAAATAACTGAAATTTATCGTATTATTAATACGTATAAAGAAGACTTGCAGACTTAATCATTAGAAAGTGAGAAATCACTTGTACTGTAGATTAAATAAATCATTAACAATCGAGGAAATGATGCAATTGCATTAAGGAGTCATGGGTAACCTATTCTATAATAAGTAGATATGAACAATCGCTTTTAGATTTAAACAGACAATTAGGAATAACGTATTTGCATCATCGAATTCAGCAGAATAATAATCGTTCAGGTGTTCGAATTAAGAACAGTTGGAAATGCTTATTTTCTATACTGCATATGATAGTAGTCGACTAAGCCGACTAAATTTAATTAAAATTATCGATTCGACCAAGCTTATAAAAATTTTATCGACTATAAACACTAATTACTTTTACCAAAATTTTCTGTAGGAATACTGTCGGCTCATTTAGCTCTTTTCATTAATCGATTTTTAGAATAATTAAATATACAAATCGATAACATCCTTAATTCTCTGCAAACGTTTTTATTAAAACCAAAATTTTGTTTGTGTATAATCGCAAGCAATTTTTATGCAAATATCTATCTTGTAAGTTTGAACGACTATAATCAACTTCTAAGTCTTGTAATATTTGTAGAGAATTAAGGGAGAATTATTCCACCAACAAGTTAACCAATGGAAAAAAATTGAGAAGGAAACGATAACGATAATGTATTGCAACCTCCAAATTAAGGAAGAATTGAGCAAATATTTACAGTTTTAATTTTTTTTTTTTAGGTTATCTTTGATCATGGGACCATTCTTATAATCGATCTATTACACAATTACACATTAGGATACAAGGTTTACCGACCCAATATCAATCGATGTAATATATGTCGTTTATCATATTGAAAATATTTCTGCGGTGATAATTGAATGCTCAAAAAAGATTAATTTCATAGTATGTATTACCTTTATCAAGTCTTAAATAACTACACATTTATCTGTAAATATTTTATTGACATGTTTTTATAGTAATCTTACAAACTAAAAAAAAAAAAAAAAAGAATTTTTGATGCAGTCAGTGAGTATGTTCATTTATTAGATGACATCCTGCTGTTGGATCTCTTGCAGTATAGGTGACCCTTTAATAAAATGTATTCCTAATCAATTGGTTATAAAATGGGCCATCTATGCTGTAAGAGATCCATTTACTGACTAAGGTAATGATAAAGAGTGTATTGGAAAAAAGCTCTTGATGCAATGATTAAATTGCTATATTGGCAATTTCAAATAATGGCGCAATCGATTATGTAGCTGTGAACCTTCATTTTGATTATTGAGGTGAGTCATTGATAGTATTTGGACTGGAATAGTAGCTCAAAACCGGGTTGCGATAATTTACTGAATCTGATGGTGTTACGTAAGAATTGTCAGAATGAATTATCGGGCGACAATATGTAGCTGAGTGATTAGGATTAACAGTGGAATTAGCACCATAGTGCTGAGAGTTCGACTGGGTCGATGCATGAGCTTTAAATGAAGAAATTAAGTTCATGGTATTGTTTACATTTAATTGACGTAAGTCGACAGGGTTAGACAAGTAATTGTTATTGTGATGTTGAAATGGGAAATTAGGATCAACAACGGAATCATTAACAAAAGGCTGAGACAAGAGTGTAGTATCGGAATTATCATATTGCAATGGATTATTACGATTAACAGGATTGGAGACATTGAGCTGAGACGAATGACTAGGTTGATATGGTTGAGTACAACGCAAGTAATCGAGTTGAGAATCATTAATGTGAGGTTGAGGTGAGCTATTATGACTAGATGGGTTGTTAGATTCTGAGGCTGAATATCTGGAGTGCTGAGGTAAAGCGCAATCGGTGCAATTTAAAGGCGGATTGTCCGGTGTGGTGGTTGAATGCAATATCAATTCTATGAAAGCCTGGATTTTTTCTATGCATGTATATGTAATTTTAACACTCAAAAAGGTTATTTAAAAAAATAATTCGCATACTTAATCTTACCATGCGTCATCTCAAGTTTAATGCCATTGCCAATATCAACATTAATATAGAATTTATCATTTTCTCGACTAAAACCGTATTCAATCGGGCTGTCTAATAAAATAATATTGTAAGAGAGATAAATAATGAAAAAAATATAGAAACTAGGTGGTTACCTTCTTTAGTCTCCTTACAATTCTGACATTTTACAAACTTTTTTTCATTCCCTTTATTGATTTTGTAACATTTTTTACATTGATATATACAGGTAATTTTCCTTTTCGTACATTTTTTGCATCTAAATTTTCCTGGTATGTCATTATATTCACATTTTTTCTTTTGCGTACGGCAACCAGCACATTTTTTTAAAATATCATTATTCATGGGTTTAAAAAGATTTGGAACGCAGCAGGCAAGTATATCTTGCTATATATAAAATACTCATTATTCCAATTCGAACAAAAATTTCGCAAATTTTAATTCAAAAATGCTGGGCTGGTCAATCTTTGTGTACAAGGCATAAACAATCCGATTTATTTTTCGCAAGAAATCTTGAGGTAGCTGTTATATGTTATAACAAGGTAACTTACAATCTTGCTTTAAACCAATGAGTAAGATGGGTTGAACTAAAGATAATAGGAACGTTATTGCCTTGAACAAGACAATTTTAGCTCACTTCTTTATCTTAGATAAATTCGTGAGCGCAGCCATCATTCATAGAGAAATTTTATGTATTACTATGTTGTTATATTTTTGTCTTAATTGTTTGGGACACAAATCAAATACCGACAAATTTCTTCGGAAAAGTATTTAAATGAATAAATTTATTTGGAATTTCCTTAAAGCTATCAAACCTTTTTTTTTTTAGACAAAATAGTTGGGTAATGAATTACTGTCAATAAATGTTACAAAATTGTAATTTTATTTTTGGATAGGATATATACATTATTTATCTTTGATTAATAAAGTTGGAAATTTATTAATTTATTACATGGATCATATTGTATGTCGAAGAATTCAAGCCTGCATTCCTTGCAGAAAGTCAAGGAGAAAGTGCACTGCTAATTTTTTACAGCAAACATGTGAGAGATGTCGAAGAAATAATTTACAATGTATCTTTACAGATACGAAAAAACGTGGACCTAAAGTGCAAGAAATGCCAAATCAATTACACTTTACACATAACCTGCAACCATTGAATAATCATATCCTTAACTCACAGGTTAGTAATTGTTATTTATTTATAAATAGGTGTTAAATTAAACAATATATATATATAATTTCAAGGATGACCTGGTAGACGAGATACTATCGAATAGATGTGCAAGTTGTTATGAGCATAAAAAAGCATGTAAGCATAATGGAACCTTAGGAAAGTTCAGATGTGAGAGATGTAGGAATAGGAAAATAGAATGCTTGATTCAATGTACAGAATGTTATAAAAAAAATAAGGACAAAAAAGACAGTTTCCCACAATGTTCAAATTGTAAAGTGACTAGAGAAGGTAATGAAAATATTTAATTCATATAATTAATCGCCGATAGATATGCATGCAATAATCTTTTTTTTTATTCTACATGCAAGACCCTCCTAAAAATTTTACCTCGAAGTATAATATCGTTATGGACGTAGATGACCAAAAATCGTACCTTCAGCATTATAACTGTAACCATAAAATTGAAATCACTTCAAGTAATATTATTATATGGTTAATATTTTCCTGAAGCCACTTCTCTGACAATTATTTTACCAATAAATTTTCCTATAGCTCTAATGTATATTGTTGGTGAAATAATTATCAGAAAAGTGTCTGGAAATATTAAAATATTTTAGATCTTTGTATTCTTAAAAGTTTGATTTTATAATAGCTTTATTAGACGCAATGATGAAGTCGTATAAAACTGTCAATCCAACATATCAAGCAGTTACTTTCCCCACAAGTGATAGCCACGAAAACTCAAACATCTATGACAAAGGGCATCAATTTTCTTCATTATTTCCGTATATGAATTATGATGTTGGAGCATCATGGGGTAATAAAAATTCAAAAGAAATCTTTATTCATTATTAAATAAGATATTAATTTTTTTTTATTTAAAATTTAATTTTTCACAAATAGCATTCCCTTCGCTATCTGTCATCGATCCAACCTACTCTGGTACTTTATCATCATATCATACTTTCATACCACACCAAGCAATTTCAACCCAATCTCCCGTTATTAGTCCTCAATTTAATCTTTACGAGAATAACTTTTCTCCAGCAGATTTTAATTCATCTACTATTAATCACCAATTCGACATCTCCGATAATATAAACTTTTATTAAAGGAAACAAAAGCTTAAATATATTTATTGAATATTTATATATCTTTCATAAATAATCATTTTGCTATTTCGACAAGTGTATTGTTAATAAATAAAATAATTCCATATTTATAGGATACCATATATATATGTACAATGCTCAATCCAAATCTCTTGCTTATAAAAATCTTATTAATTACAGAATGAGCGAACCTCTAAAAATGTAAGATTCAATTAAAATAAGCATCGATTCCAACTCAATTAACGATTAAAACGACTACTATAGAACAGATTCTAACTTTTACAAGAGATGATCATTTAACCTGCATACTAGTATAAATATATAAAAAGTCATTAAACCAAATTTCAACTACTATATCTAACGCGCATCACGAAATTTAAGATTATTTCATGTTGTCTAATTTGCTTTACTTACATGTAATGTTGTTAGTTGAAATACTCTATTAAGCCAAATATTTAGACAATTTTGTGTCGACATATGACATGACATAATTTTTTGTCGAAATGTCAAGATTCTAAATTTGACTAAATATCTAAATAGTTGACTAAATAAAATTCTATATGATGAAATGTTTAAATTAATGGTAGAGAAAGCTTGTACATTAAAGTATCTGATATTTAAATTGATAGTAATCCAGATCCAAGTTATAAACTTTTTAGCATAGTGAGTACTATGTAAAAAAAATCAAATATGTATCGTTTAGAAAAACTTATATATCATAATCAAACATCATAATCAAACCTGGTTGATAGGAGCAATCAACTGTTTTCGAATCAAATTATATAGTGTGAAATCCAAAAAATAAACAAGAAACAAGTTCAGATACTTGCTGATAAATAAGTTTATATATATTTTTTTAATTTAGATATTCTGACATTATTTAGACATTTCTACATGATTTTGAATTTCGGCTAACAACATTACTTACATACAACCTTTTATTTCTTATAATTTCGTCTCTTATTGATGCTCGTCTTTTCACCATATAATCTCATCTTTCGTAGAAGTTTCGTCACCTCATAAAAATAGTTTCGTCTAACAACTAATATAAATGTTGCGATTTGCAACCGTTTATTTTTCATACTACAGTATAAAAAGGAGATTCTGGAGTAATAATCACATGCATCTTAAAAGCGAGACATGATTTATCACACAATAATATCAATAATATAATATCAAGTAATAACGTAAGGAAAAAAAGTTTTTTAAACAGAACTTGAATAATAATAAATTTTATTTATTAATAAATCAAAAACTAACAAATAATAATATAAATATAATTGATAATGCTTTAAGAAGGATAAAGTGGATAATTATCAAAACTTGACAATGTTAAAGCAACATTTTTGCGAAGAAACTTTGCTAATCTTTTTTCTTCTTTAGAACTAAGTCCACTATTGGATATTTTTAAATCAACCAATGTTGTATTTTTATATAGAACTTCAGCTAATATTCCCACTCCATTCAAACCAAGTGGATTATTACTTAGATTCAAAGAAGTTAAGGTGGTGTTTTTGTAAAAAGCCTCCGCTAACATTTTTCCTTTTATATACCCAAGTTTATTAAAAGAAAGATTTAAATTAGTTAAAGTGGTATTTTCATAAAAAGCTTTTGCAAATGCTTTTATGTCTTCAGTAGAAAGTTGATTGTCATGAAGATTTAATGAGGTTAGTGTAGTATTTTTACGAAGAGCTTCAGCTAATGGTTTTACTCCCTGGTTGCCAAGGTAATTACAACTAATATCTAAAGAGGTTAAAGTAGTATTTCTACGAAGAGCTTCCGCTAATGCTTTTATCCCCTTTGAACAAAGTCGATTTTTAGAAACATTTAAAGTGGTAAGTGCGAAATTCATATAAAGAGCCTCTGATAATATTTTATAACCTTGAAAGCCAAGTTGATTTTCAGAAAGATTTAGGGAATTTAGAGTGAGGTTTCTGCAAAGAGCCAATGCTAATGCTTTTACTCCTTCAAAACCAAGTTGATTACAGTGAAGATTCAAGGAAGTTAAAGTAGTATTTTTGCAAAGAACTTCAGCAAATGCCTTTCCTCCGTCACGACCAAGTTGATTAGTACCAAGGTTTAGAGAAGTAAGAGTAAAGTTTTTACAAAGGACTTCAGCAAACGCTATCGCACCTTCAAATTCAAGTCGATTATTGCTAAGTTCTAGTGAGGTTAATGTAGTATTTTTATAAAGAGCTGCAGCAATCACTTTTCCACCATCAATATAAAGTTCATTGTTACTTAAATTCAAGTAAGTTAAAGTGGTGTTTTCGTGGAGTAATTTTGCAAATGCTTTTCCTCCTTCGTAACCAAGTTGATTACAACGAATATCTAATGAAGACAAAGCTGAGTTCTTACAAATCGCATCTGCTAATATCATTGCTTCCTTAGAACCAAGTTTGCAATTGCAAAGTTTCAGAGAGATCAGAGTATTATTTTTATAAAGAATTTCAGCCAAAGTTGTTACACCTTCAGAACTAAATTTATGTTTAGAAAAATCTAAAGAACTGATAGTGGTATTTTCATGAAGGATTTTCATTAGTGGTCTAATTGTGTTGATATGAATTGTTTCATAAAATCTTAAATCCTTGAGTTTTTCACTTGTTCGTAAAAACATCGCAGTCAAAGAACATTTTATTAATTCTATTTGGACCCTAAACTGTTTACATTTGTTATGATAGTCATTAGAGTTACGAGGTTCATCACCTTCATGACAAAGCCAATCTACAATTCCACGTTCTAAGCTATAATCGTTAAAGACTGAAGTATAAGTTGTATATTCAAAAGACGGTTTTGGACCATTAGGAAGTATTATATTTGATGAAATTAATGGAGCTTTTTCTTTAGTATTCAATGTTAAAAGACATATTTTTATAAGTCTTTTATCTTTAAAATGTAATAATGGTTCGCTCCACAATAATGGAACAACACTTTTACACCATTGACGATTTACAAGAAGACAAGAAAATAGGAACCTATAATAGTTTCTAAGGTTAATGAATATTTCAAAAAGGCATTCATTTGGTAATGAGATCATTTTGAGATATAGTATTAAAAAAACAGAATAGACATCTCAAGAGAATGTAGGTGCGTACGTTAAAAATCAGCCTACCGCTGATTGAGGACACGTATACATACGTATAATGAGACTTTTAGAGTGTATGCATGTAGGTGCATTTAAATTTGATCCACAATACGTATATATTTGGAAAAAGCCTACTTGCTGGTGCATTATTGTTTATTCGAATTTATCCTTATCTAGCGAGGTTTGTTGACGCAAGTTTTTTCTCAATGACTTCGAAGATCATGTTACTCCAATAACGTTTGAATTTCGTCAATATGATGTTCTATATTTGCATTAAATCTAGTAAATTAATGATCACAAGCGTACTTTCTTTTATAATGATTACGAAATTTTTTTTTTCTCTGAGTTAATATAATGATCGTTCAACGAATTTGGACAAGTGAACTAATTTAATTAATCCATTCATAAAATCGGTAGTCATGACCTACACACAATAATAGAAAATACAAAATAATACTTGGGTGTTGAACTGTGAAAAATTGTTCTAGCGGTTAATCGCGTTGCTTAACTATAAGCTACACGATTAATGATCGTTTAATCGTTTAACCGCTTATTAATTGATGTCAGTTAACTCCTGCCATCTAACCTACATCACGCAGGGTGATCATTTGGTATTTTGTTAGTTGCAGTTATATTTTTTTAGTAAATTTTCACACGGCGTGATGTTGGTTGACCATCAGGAAATTGATACGTACCCCTTATTTATCATTTAACGTTTATTGAATATTTTACCTATCAATTATACGTCTCATTAAATATCAATTACTAGTGATTTTAAAACAGCTTGTTCCTAATGAAACTTTGAGTTGACACCACAAATTAACGAGCTTTCACAAGGTATCAGGATTATATAAGTTGGTTCGAGCTATAAAACTTATGCTAGCGATACACATTTGTCCTGTGACTAAAATCCGAACAATAATCTATTATATAGATATGTACATTAAGCAACTAATCGTATAAAATTTAAAACACGGTTAAGCGAATAATTACGGTTTTTAGTTGGTTATAAAATTTTTTACTCCTTTAACCGTATGGTATAAACAATCAATTATAGGTGGTTAAACGAATAACAATTTCAATCCTTAAATAATACATTTCGACAATCAGAAGGAAAAATCTGGCTAGTGATACGAATCGAAAGTCCATCGAAAGTCGACCAAGTTGATTTAAATTTTAAGTACGTACCTAAACTAAGTTTGCATTCCAAAGAACTGGCCCAATTTCTACCGATCAAAATTCAAGATCTGGTGTAACGTGAAGTTAAGAAAAGACAAGTTTCTTTAGAAAACGCAAATATCTAGAAAAACCTTGCCAAATTTGACTATAACCCACACCTTATTCTACGTAGTTATTTTTATTTATGAGTGCTGCAAAAGGAAAACCTGTAATTGAGAGTTTTCCGAAATCAATTTTATAGAAACAAACTTATCAGACACTTGATTCATTAAATAGAATTCATTAAATAGAATTTATTATAATCCATCAGGAATTTGATCACTGTTTCTGATAATCGGAGGCGGCAAAAACCGAAATTACAGGTTTTCGCTACAGTAGAGACAGTGACCAATCCAAAGTGAATCCCTCTCGCCTGTGATCAACCACAAATTAAATTATTTATGTTGGATTCCTCACCAGTTTTTTAATGAATCAAAATCGTTCATGTTTAACAATTTCTGACTTTACTGGGTAAAAGAAGAAAAAAAAGAAACAAGACGAAGAGAAAGTCTCAAACAAGAAAGAGGAAAAAGCTTGTAACATTTACGGGTTGGTTTTCGCTTTGCAGCACTCATATTTTTAATGGTTATTCTCGAACATGCTTTGGATACTCAAATGTTTTTTTTGTTCAATCTTAACTTTCAAAAGTTCTTGTAATTATGATAAAGATATAATTTTAACAAAAATAAAAAACTGTAGTGAAGAAGTTCCTCATGCTTTTCCTGCTAAATTTCAAATTAATTTCTTGAATCATGCAATAGCTCTAATAACTATGAAATTAAATTTGATGATTCAACTTTTCTTTTTTATGTGCTTCATGCAATAACAAATTTTATCGAAACAACACATAGTACTAAATAAAATTCTTTACAAAACAATAAGAATACAACTTTTATTATTGCAAAGATATATCTAATGTATCCAAATCTAATAATATTAGCACAAATTCGAGTTCTACAGAAGATACATTAGGTAGATCTAAATCTAATAAATCTAATAATATTGAATCCAATTCTTTACAAGATACCAAATGTACAAATTTTGTATTTGCATAAAATATATTTAATATACAGTATCCACGTATATATTATTTGAAATAGATGATAATGAAATTATATTTATTTTCAGAGATAAAAATACTAAAGCAAAAAACATTTTTTAAAAAACCAATCTATAAAGTTCGATAAATATGCTAATAAGTTATTAAATTAGAGTCTACTGCATTTTTTATGTATAAAGTTTTACATAATATCAAAATCTAATTCAAAAGTCTAAAAAAATATACATAAAAAATTAGAAATCAGAAGTCACTAATGACAATCGATTCCTTGCAATGTTACATATATATTAAAACTGGTGAGAATTCCAACATAAATAATTTAATTTGTAATTGATCACAGGCGAGAGGGATTTACTTTGGATCGGGCACTGTCTCTGCTGTATCGATTTCTTTTTTTTTGATCTGCAAATTTACACCAAGATCAGTTACGTACGGAGTTTCAACGATCAATAGTATTATCGTTATTAATATCTATAATAATTAAACTGAAACAAAGAAACTTGATTTTCTTTTTCCACATCATAAATATCAAATTTTTTATTTTATTTTTGCTATACATCAAAGAATCAACTCCCATGCTAATAAAAAAACCTGTGTTAAACGGTTACATAAAGCAGCAAATTTCTGTGTTCTTATTTTTTAATGAACAATTTTTTATATTGACCCACTTGGGAAAATGGATGCTTATTTCTTCGAAGGTTTACATATTTATTTATTATAAGATTTTTATATATATTAATTCAAATTCTAATAGTTTAGATTTCGAATTATTCTCTTATTACAAAAGCTAAACAACCCTAGTGAGAGATAATTCGCATATTAAAATCAATTGATTATTTGAATATAGTAATATAGCTGAAAAATACTAAGATTAGAAATTGTAGAAAATTATAAAAAAACCCCCCATCACGAGTTATAATATATATTAAATGTACTTTGTTCACATGGAGGTTATTGGATATACACAATCTTGAAAAGTCTTTTGATCATTATAAAAAAACCTACCGTTTAAAAATATTGATTCAAAAATGATAAATGATAGAAACGTGCAAAGAGTCTTCCAAAAACATGAAATGGAATAAATAAAAATACATTTTATGTATAAATAAAGGATTGTGTTGAAAACTTTTTAAATACCAAGAAATCAAATTGTTAAGTATTTCTGTAAACAATAAACACCTTCGATTATATTAATGGTAATCTAAATTTTATTGATTAGTGATCTATCAACTAATCGATTCTTCCGCAAAAATTTTCGTTTTTGATACTTCTGCATCTATAGTATAGGTGATCCGTATAGTATAGGCCAAAATTAAAAGGAAGTAAAAGCTATACTTAAGGTCGTAATTTTACGTAATTTTCAGTAAATCAAATTTCATGTAACTTACATAATCACAAAAGTTCAGCAAGCATTATTGCGTAAGTTTACGGTAACATATAATTTGTAATTCACATGAAAATTTTCGGTGAATAAAGAGTTACAAATTAAATCAATCAAATAATGCAAAATTGCACCAAATTACGTAAAATTACTGTAATTTTACAACCCTAGCTATATTACCATTTGATAGCTTAATCACAGATCAATCATGAAATTTCCAGGCAAATTTGCCTTGAAAACAGTTTAAGAAATACTGATCAGCCATAATTCCTAACCCTACCGCTAATATATATAACACTAGATCACTAGATCAGTGTCGTTTACTTATCTAAATTAGATCTACAAAACTCGTCGAATATTCACGTGATTAAAATCGACAATCAGATCTATATATCGATCAAAATTCGCGTACAGTACGTACAGTACTTTAAATTACTAAATAAAATGCGCAGGTTTTTGAAAGAACTCTCGTCAGATTTTAGTCAGCTTCTTGAAAGCGAATATGATTATAACGTAATAATTGAAGTTGGAAGTTCACCCGATGTCCGACGCTTCAAAGCACATTCTGCCATCTTATATCAACGTTTACCGCATTTTCGTCACATATTAGAAGGCGCGACTAAACAGAACAATATCACCGAAATTAAATTACCGCACCTTTCTCCCAATTTATTTGATGAAATTCTTAAGTAAGTTATTACGTGATTATTATTAGTTTGTATATTTAATATATATATATTTATATGTTATTGATTTTTGCTATACAGATATGTCTATAGTGGTGCGATCGCTTTCGAAGAAATGAACATTTCGGATAAATTTGGTCTATTATTCATTAGTAATGAGTTTAAGATCTGCGAATTGGTTAGATATATTCAAAATTACATTATCCGTCATAATGACTCTTGGATTCAATCAAGTTTTTCTCGCGTTTATCAAATGACCCTCCAAAACAATGATTTTAAAGAACTGAAGCAATTTTGCCGTAACGTTCTTATGGATAATCCAAACTTGATTTTTGAATCTGATGATTTCAATACCCTTCAGGAAAATAATTTAATTTCAATTTTAAAACGTGACAACCCACACACTGATGAGTCTAGAGTCTGGGATAAGATTATTTCGTGGGGTAAAGCGAGACATCCAACTCTACCAGTTAATATTGGACTATGGACGGATTCGGATTTCAATTCTCTTAAAACAACTCTTCAGAATATCCTCCCTCTTATAAAATACTCTCAAATTTCTAATGAAGATATTGAGAGAAAAATTTATCCTTATAGAAATATAATTGAAAGGGACATGTGGGCTATTTTACTAGAAAAACGTTTAAGTCCGACCTTGAACGTGATTTCTCCTACCGTTGATCCGGTATTACTACCACCTTCTAAAAGGGCGAAAACCCAATCTCCTGTTGGGCAGTCGTCGTCTTCTTCATTTTATTCCATTATCACGTTACAGCACATAGCATTGATCTCTTCATGGATTGATCAACGTTTAACAAGTTATGATATTATAGATCTTCCATATGAATTTATATTGCTATTTAAAGGTAGTAAGGACGGGTTTTCAGATAATACATTCCATAGACTATGTGATGACATACCTGGTACTGTGGTCATTGCGAGGGTCAGTGGCACGGAGGATTTACTTGGTGGTTACAATCCTCATATCTGGAAAGCTAATGGTAGAAGGGAGGTTTCTGTGCGTTCAACAGATAGTTTTATTTTCTCTTTACAAAGTAATCATCGTAATGAAGCTATTATTAGTCGTGCAAAATATAAACAACATGCAATTTATTCTGATGGATCAGAGACAAATGGCCCAGGATTTGGTCGTAGCGACCTTAGAATGGGTAGCAATGGAAATACTTCATTATGGCATTGTAAACAGATCGATTATCAAATTCCAATCAGGAAAATTGATGAAAGTGAATGGTTTATTGTAGATGAACTTGAAGTTTATCAAGTCTGTAAACTAGTTACGTATTAATTAGTTTAAAATCTATTAAACATGATTATATAAGATATATTAGCTTTGTTATTAGATATTATCAAAGATTTATTAGCTTCGTTATTAAATAAATTAGCGTTGTTAACATATTGATTAATCATTTTAGTATCACAATTTATCATCGACAATGTCAACCGCGATAATTTTGTAATTCTAATCCTAACTATAAAAGTGTATACGTTTTAATGTTACGGTTTAAATTAATGTTTGTTCAAGCAAGCCTCCGGAACCTAGTTTCATCAGAGACTGCAATCGAAACGTTCAAAGCTTTGTACCGTATAGCACTACTTATAGTACCTGGGGTTTTATTCAAAACCTTGACTTTTAAAATTGGGTACTATTCATGGATCCAGTGATTTCATTGGTGAAGAAGGGGTACTTTATGTGGTAGGATACTATTTTCAGGGGATACTATAAGCAGTGCTATAGCCGAAATCTAATCCATCCTTCTCGACTTTTTAAAATCCCACGCACGTACGCACATCACGAAACAAACCTTGCTCAAAAATCAGTTACGTTCAAACCCATAGATCCAACACTATTATTTATCACAGTCGTATATACTTTCTTTTTCTTTTACTTAGACAACATATTAAAATTTTGATTCAGATTTTACTATTCTTTATATTATGATTGTATTTTGAGATTGATTACATTATTGCGGTTTGCAAAATTGTGTAAATTTTGCAAATCATCAAAAAAAAAAGAAATCGATTATGATGAATGATTAGTGTTTAAAAAAAAATCTAGCGAATATACATTAGGCCATACAAATTAAATAATTGTTTCTCATAACATAGAATTCTTAAAGTAACCCGCCCGCCCGGCTTTTAATTTTTAAATCGCAAAAATTTTATAAGTTTTCTTTGTCTAAAAATATTTAGAACGTATAAAAAATTTTATTAAAACCACCCGGAAGTATTTATAGTAAATAACTTATAAAATTTTGTATCGAAGATTTACAAAAGCTGGCCCAGCTGGGTTATGAAAAACAATTAATTAATTTCATATGGCCTTATATATAAAATCTTTTTAATAGCTAAAAATTATTATACCAGAACATGCTTTGAGTGCTCAGAATGTTTTTTTATTCAATCTTAACTTCCGAAACTTCTTGTAATTGTGACAAATATATATTTTTAACAAAAAATCCATATTAAAGAAGTACCTTGTGTTTTTTCGGTTAAATGTCATAATTCTTTTAGTATCAAACAATTTAATTTTCTTGAATATTGCAGTAATTATAATAATTATGAAATTAAATTTAATTCAACTTTTAAGTTTTATTTTTGCGCTTCATGGCAAATTTTATCAGGTTAAAAAAGCAACAAATTCATAATACTAAATCAGCAAAGATATATCTAATATATTCAAATCTAATAATATTAACACAAATTCAATTTCTACAGAAAACACATTAGATATATTTAAATCTAATAATTACAGCGTAAATTCTATTTCTACAAAAAATATATCTAATATATCTAAATCTAATAATATTGAATCTAATTCTTTACAAGGTACCAAATGTTCAAATTTCGTATTTGCAGAAAATACATTTGATATATCCACATAAATGTAATCATAATTTTTTACATTCTTTTAAAGATTTTTAATCATATATTATTTGAAATAGATGATAATGAAATTATATTTATTTTCAAATAAAAATACTAAAGCAGAAGATATTTTTTTAAAAAAATCCAATCTATAAAGTTCGATAAATATGCTAATAAGTTATTAAATTAGAGTCCACTACATTTTTTATACATAAAGCTTTACATAATATCAAAATCTATTTTAAAGGCAAAACATGCATACTCTTTTCCTCTAAGTGACATGAATTCCTGGCTGTAAACTAGACCTGAGGCTATTAAAAGTTTTTAAATTGGTGAAATGTAAGAGACCCAAGTCTCGTTTATGATTTACAGTAATACAACTGCTTTGTTTTAAGTAAAAAATGTTCTTAATCTTATTCTAAATTAATTTGTGTAAAAAGAAATTTTTGAAAATTTGACGATTTCCTCATTTTGCAGTGCTCAGAACACATATAAGGTTTTTCTTTTCTTTATTAACATAAGTCAATACTTCGGATTATCACAATAATACGTACTAAATACTATCAACAAACGTTCTTCTCTTTATAAACTGAAACCACACACTTATATATCTTTAATTTGTATGGAGTTTTAATCAATCACTTGAGGTTTTAATCCCTCGTTTGGGGTTTTAAGCCCTCGCTTGGGGTTTCAATTAAGGTTCTGCAAACCTGGCACATGTTGACACAAAAAAAAAAAAGGTTGAAGCACGGGCCTAACTTGAGTTTAAATTTTGGAGCATAGGCACGATATAAGTAGGCATTTATATAAGCATTGGTACGTACCAACAATACCAGGCATAAAATTAACAGTTAATGATTGGTCATGTCTGTATGTGCAGTGTATGAACCTGTTCAATTACAAATCGAAATTCTAGTAACTTCGAAATTTTGTGTTGTACTGGTTTGCGTTAGTTTCGGCTGCTTTTTTTCTTATTGCCGAAACTATGTAATACTAATTGACACATGGTTCAAATAGTTTGGGTTACAACACTAGTGACAAATCACCACATTGTGGCTTTAATGTGATGTTTGTTCATACAGTGTTATCCATTAGAGCTTCCGATGTTCACTTCGAATATATATATTAGATAACGGATAATACAAATATAAACCATGGCTTATTTACTTTGAAGCTGCAATGCAGCAAAACGATTAAACTGTGGAATTACGTTAATTTTACGATTGCTTGCTGTGGAATTTCAGAATATTAATTATCATCAATTCCACAATTATCATCAATTCTACAGTTATTGGTTTTATTTAAATCAATATCTTATATTAACCCTACTACCATAGCTCTTACAATTTTTAGAAGACTATAATGTATTGTACCCAGGGCACTAAATATTGGTTAATTGAAAAATGATTGCACTTAGAGTGTAAAATACCTGGGGTACTAAAGCCGGTTGAATTGTACTTAAAATGTATATAATTGAAGGCCCGATCGATGATAGGTTCGGCATCCATATAGTGCAACTTATACCCTCTACACTAACCATAGCATCCCTCCGACCATAACGATAATACCCATATATGCAAACTAACATGTAAAGTACCAGTAATTTAAATACGACTCATAAAATGGTTTTATCATAATTATTTGTCGAAATGTCTATTTTGCACATTATATGTAAGATTGAAAATTATTGCCTAAGACACTTGGTAATCGTTAAGCTAGAATTCGATCTTGCTCGAAATATTTTATGCAAAGATTCGTGGTATAAACTAATTTCGCTTAACACTAGAGCAGGGTTAAAACGACATACAGTAAATGGTAGCCACTCACTATGCCACGGTCCACTGTTTACAGTTTCTTTCCTGATTTATTGAAGTTATAAGTTGCAACATTTATACAATGTAAATCAAGAACTATACCTATTGAATGCCGGCCTTTAATATACGTTGGTTTAGTTCTGCCCTAGAGATGACTGAACATGAGGACTCCGAATAATATGAGTGCGTGAGAGAGAAATTCAATAAGTAAAACTTGACCCCTAGAAGCATTTTACTGAAATTATCAAAACGCCAAGCATAATTGTTTAGGGACCAAATCTATATATATAGTCTATATTAGATTTGATATTATATTCAAAAATTGCAATTACTGATAGTTGAATCTTATTTGAGCCAATTAGAATTGCAGAAAAATGGATAATACCCAAATTAACCACTGACGTGCATGAATTGTGTTAGGTAATGACACGAGCGAAACGGCGAGTCAGTCGCTTGACAAACGGGTATGTCGTGTAACCTACAAGTCCGGCTTAGTCGAAGAGGAGTGTTATATTTGGCGAGCGTATAGTTATGGTTGTAGGTATGGTTTGTATTATATAATGAAACAGAGAATTATTAGCACTAACTGAACTGTTCTTGGAGGGCTCGAAGCCTTTATTATATATTTTCATTTACATAGGACACGTTATACACTTTATTCGTGATATA